>VWPU01004831.1:0-75931 GCA_013398955.1 Callaeas wilsoni | reverse complement strand
ATCACGGCTCGGCACGGCCCCGCGTTCCCGCTCCGCCCTCGGCGGGCGGCCCCGGACGGGGCGGTGCCCGGAGCCGCGCGGCGAGGCCGGGGAGGGAACTGGAGAGGGGAGCGGGGACGGGAGCAGGACGGAGCAGCGGCGGAGAGAGGTGCCGAGAGGTGGGGGAGCCGAGCGGGGCAGGGGCCGCTGCTCAGGGTGCGGGGAGTTGCGGTCCGTGCTGGAGGGGCGCAACTGGGAAGTGGGGTTACTGGTGGGATGGGGGGTACTGGTAAGGAGTGGGGCCCGAGCTGGGATCTGGGCGAACTGAGGTCTGGATTACTGGTTGTGATGGGGTCTAAGTTGCCGTTGGAGTCTGGAGAAACAGGGCTTTGTGGTTTCTGGTGGGACTTGGGGGAACTGGGATCAGGGTTTACTCGTACGGTTTGGAGGAACTGAGATCTGGGGTTACTAGTGGGATGTGAGGTTACTGGTTCTGGTAAGGTGTGGGCTGAAAGGTGGGGTCTGGAGTTACTGGGATGTGGGGTCAGTGCAGGGGAGACAGATTGGAGCATAGGGTGGGTGGCCCAGCCAGGCTGGGTGGGGTGCCGCGGGGCAGAGTGGGATGGGTGTGCCTGGGGTGGGTTGGGGGTCCCTGAGTGTGGTGAGGGATGGGTCAGCTGCACCTCAGTTACTGCAGGTTGTCATCCCTTGAGGGTGGCCTTGGGCTGTGGTTCCCAACTTGCAATTGTCTCCCAGGCAGTGTCTGACCTGGGATGACAGCCTGGGAGCTGCTGCCCCATCCCACATCCCTCCCCACAGCCTCCACTCCAGCAGTGCCCCATGCACAGCCTTGCTCATGGAGTGGCCACTCTGCATTTTCTTCAGAAAAAAGAAAAAAAAGTTCCCTTTGCTTACTGCTGAGCTCATTCTTAAACATTTATATTAGGGGGGCTTGCAGGGAGGGGAAATAATTGTGTAATGTCTTAGGAGCAGGGGAGCATTCCAAAAGCATGACTGCGTGGCCTTTTCCAGCACTAGCAGTCTGGCAGCCAAGTCTTCCAGTGGCCGCCAATCCCCCTAAACCCAGCCCCAGCCTCTCAACACTCCCGTGAGAACGGGAGTGTGATCCCCAGGTTGCATCTGCGTGGGATGGGCTGGGAGCAGGGGCCTGGCCGAACCCCCCAAGCTAACATCCCTGGGAAAGTGTTCCAGTCGGGAAACTGGAGACTGGAGGTAGCGGTTTGGTTGGCTGTGTGTCATGGAGACCAGTTGCAATTTGTTTCTATTTTGCCAAGTGCTTTTGGTGTCCAAACAGTTTCAGTTTATGGCCAGCTCCTCCTCCTCAGCTCAGGTAGAGACTGCATGAGATTTTATGGACTTTCACTTGAATCCAGGTTCCTGACAGCTATAGCTTCTCTGGGGAAACATGTAAGTGGAAAATAAGCCAAGTCACTGTCTTCCAACAGGTTATCAGGAGCGTTTAACCAGGCTCACCTCCCAACTTGCCGTTTGCCCTGGAGAGCCGTATTGACATGAAAAGTAAGGAACTGTATTAGCAAATATTGATCGGCGCTGGGGCAGGCAGGCGTTGCACAAGTACAGGCATCTGCTGAGATTGTGGCATGTTATTTGGAGCTTTCAGCAAGACACTTGCGCTACCGTGAGGCTGGGAAGGCTGTCACTACTGCAGGAGGTAAAATAAGAACATGGCATGATGTCCTTTGGAAAAGGAGGTAAGGGCAGGCAGCTTTTCCCACAAAGCTCAAACACTTGTGGTTTGAGCTTTGTTTAGGCTTTCAAATTTTTCTGTTCCAAGTTCCTTTCTCTCTTTTGCTTGTGGATGTTTTTTGTGGGATTTAGCAATGAAAACGAGCCAGCCACTCTGCTCTGGGTCTGGGTCTGGGTCTGGGTCTGGACAGTTGCTCTTTGCCGCTGTGTGTGTTAAGCCCAGCCTGCCTGATTGTGCCCAAAGAATATCTCTGAAAAAATGGGTAAGGTCTAAACTTGAGCACTGGGTTGAGCTCCTATTTTGATGATCACTTGTCGTTTGGATATAGTAGATCTAGAGGTCTGCAGAAGGTTTCGGGCAGCTCTCTTGGTGGTAAATACAGACATTTTCCTTGGTGCCGGGTAGTTTTGGCAGCAGAGGCAGGCAGGATGGCAGGTGAGCCAGGAGGCTCAGTGCAGTGGGCAGTGGTGGTGCTGGTGGGTGTGGGTCAGCCCTGGGTGTCAGCGATGGCTGTTGGCCTGGGCGAGGCCTGAGGGCTGGTCTGTGCTGCACAAACTGCTCAGCTTGGCCAGCCTAGGGGCTGCATGAGCATGAAATTACAGATGCTGCTTTGCCAAAGCCAGCTCCACTTGGATGGTCTTGAGCTGTGATCCGCCCAGGAGCACAAGCTCTGCCCTGCCCGTTGCATTTCCCCTTAGCATTGCTGTTTGCTTCCAGCCCTTTTTGAAAATTTTTTCTGCCTTTCAACCTTAATGATTCTATGATTCTGTAGTAAGAGTCCCTCTGGTACTTGCAACAGTGGCCAAGACACTTGTCCTGTACTACTTTGGCCATGGCTTAGGTGTCTCAGCAAATGAAATTCCCCATAGTGAGCATTCCTGTGGGGTTTTAATTTGGAAGTTTACTTACTTTGTCACTGGTACCAGTGAGTCCAAACTGCTAAAACCATTTCTGTAGTGGAACTGCCCCACAGCACTGGGGGTATCCTTGTGGGGGAGTGTCCCTGCCAAAGGGCTGCTCCCAGCACAAGTCTTTCGCCCCCCAGCCCTGCCCGGGCTTCAGAGCTGTGCCTCTGGCCAGGGCTGTGATCCCTGGCGTGACCGGTCTGACCAGCGTGGGGCCTGTGCTTGGGAATTTCTGCTTTAGAACAAAACCCCTCTGTTACCTCTAGGAAGTCCAAGTCTGGCCAAGGACGTTCATTCAAAGATTTCTGTCTCTTGTTGGAGTGCTTCAAAGTGTTAACATCTTTCTCTGCTATTCCTGAGTCCTCATAGCAGACACTGGATGATGGACACATCCTGCTGCCAGAGGAATTCCCCATATCCTGCTCAGCAGGAACTTCACATTTCGAGGCACAAAGCTGGAAGAGACCAGCAACACAAGGGCTGCCCTGGAGCCTGGCTGATTTTATGGTGATGGCTTTAGAATAGTTGCTTGGAAAGTAGAACAGAGCCATTTGGGGTCATGTTGCAGCTTTTTGGTGAGCTGAAGGAGATGCCTGCTCAGGATTCGGTTGTGGCAGAGACTAAACCCACAGCCGTCCCTGTGTGGGCCCAGCCTGCCTGCAGCGGCAGGTGCAGGGATGGGCATGGGAGCCCTGTGGGGTTTGGCAGTGGGAAATGCTGTCACGCAGTTGCTGCTCCCTTTTGTTATCTCCATGGATGAGCAGGAGGCATCTCCAGAGGGGCCCTGTGAGTGCTGCTCACACCTGAGAGCTGCCAGTTTGGATTGCCAGCGTGGGCTGGGCAGCCTTGGCTGTAATTTGGGGTGGTTGGCACTTGGCAGAGTTTAAAATCTCAATTTCCATGTTTGTTGTGGATGACTGTGTGCTTTTAATCATTTGGCCTGATGGCAGTTGTAGTAAAGCTGTCCTCAGATTACCATAGAATCCCAGAATGGTTTGGGTTGGAAGGGACCTTAAAGCTCATCTTGTTCCACTCCCTGCCCTGGGCAGGAACCTCTTCCACTATCCCAGCTTGCTCCAAGCCCCGTCCAGCCTGGCCTTGGACACTTCCAAAGATGGGGCAGCCACAGCTTCTCTGGGCAGCTTGTGCCTGGGCCTCACCATCCTCTCGGGGAATATATTCTTCTGGAAGGGGCTCTGAGGTCTCCTCAGAGCCTTCTCTTCTCCAGGCTGAACACCCCCAGCTCTCCCAGGCTGGCTCCAGAGCAGAGGGGCTCCAGCTCCATGATCTCGCTCCAGCAGCTCTGTGTTCTCCTTGTGCTGGGGGCCCCAGGGCTGGAGGCAGCTCTGCAGATGGGGTCTCACCTGAGCGGGGAAGAGGGGCAGAATTCCCCTCTCCCTTGCTGCCCACGCTGTGGGATCAGCACAGCACACGAGGTCGTTTCTGGGCTGCCAGTGAACACTGCTCTGTCGTGTTGAGTTTCTCATCCACCAGCACCCCCAAGTCCTTCTTCTCAGGGCTGCTCTCACCCAGTTCATTCTTCTGCATTTGTACTTGGGATTGCCCTGTTTGTCTTCATGAAATTGTCTTCATGTTTTCCACTCTTTTTATCTGCTCATAATCTGGCAACAGTGCAAAGGCCTTTGCATCAGAATCCTCATCCCAGAGACTGGCCTCATCCTGCTGAGCAACAGAGGATCCCCTGGCAAAAAAGCTCATCTCTCCTGGAACAGAGAGCTGCTGGCATCTGGTATTGTTGTGCCAGCTGCTGGGTCTAGGGCACAGATGGGGGCACCCAGACAACCCCTGAGGGTCACAGCTCTTCCAGCCTCCTTGCCCTGCTCGCTTTTGCACACCAGCTCTAGATTAGTAATGGGCTATTTCTGGATGTCTGTCCTGAGTAATGGAATGAATTGTGCTGAGATTTTGGGTGGGGACAGTGCCTCTGCACTCTGAGTCACCACTCGGCATCACGCCGGGCTCAGGAGCTGCTGAGGCCTGGAGCTGTCCCAGGTCAGGGAGGACGTTGGAGGCCGTGGGAAGGAGCTCTGGGTGTGGTGGCTGTGCTCAGTTTGGGGCATCTGCCGTCCCCCTTGCAAGATAGTGTGTAGGCAGGGCAGCATTCAGGCAGGAGCTGTGTCACTGGTTGGTTTTGGTTGCAATCCAGTGTCTGCAGACTGGGCATGGGCAGCTCCTGGTGTCCATCTGGGAGCAGGTGTTTGTGTCCTCGGGCATCTGCTGCTCCTCACACCGCAGATGTTGTCGTCTGTGTGGTGGTGTGGGTTAGATAAAGTGGTGCCTTTCCTCTTGGAGATATGTAGTCACAAAGCAGCATATCATGTTTTGCTGTGGGCAAAGAAGCTTTGTGTCCGAGTAAATAGCCCTTTTTCTCCTGAGCTCTCCTTTTTCTGTGCTGTGGACATGCTGCTGGAGAGAGGACGAGCCATTGGTCAGACAAGAAGGGTGGTTTGCCACAAGGATTGGACTTGTGCATTCTAGAAGTCTTTTCCAGCCTTAATGATTCTGTGGTTCCAAAGGTGATGCATTTCTGTGTCCCAAGGGATATGCTGTCCTCGAGAGCTTTCTCTCCTCAAGTGGGCAGGAGCCAGCAGATTTCTCCAGCCCTTGTATCTGCCTCCATGACACAGACTCTTTGTCTCATCGGATGAGCTCCTGGCCAGCTGTCCCTCTGTGGGACTGTGGGTGTGCCTGGCTCAGCTGGGACAGGCAGGAGCAGCAGGGCATGAGGAATAGGGACAGGAGCTGTTTCCCTCTCCATGCTCAGCCCTTACCTCCCTAAAAAGTGCCCCTGGTCCCTAAAAGGGACCATTTGGAGTACCTTTATTTTTTTTCCTCCAACTTCAGTGTTGCACAAAAGTGCTCACCTTCCTGTAGGCGTGCTGTTCCACTGGGATGTGTGCCTGAACCAAGGCTCCCAGCTGAGGAATGTCAGATCTTCCCAGATGCAGCCCTTGATTCTCACTCTTCTCACCTTACAAGTGCCACCTTTCTATTTTTATTAACAGCTCCAGAGCACTCGGCAGCCACAAACTATTCCTGCCTCTGCTTGTGAGCCAAAATGCTTGGAACCTGCAAAGATCCATGGCTACAGCAGGGTCTGATCTGAGGATGGGTGAAAACTCTCTCTCTTTTGCCCAAACCATTGGGCAGTTTGATTTGTGAAACTGGAGTGGTTCCCCAGGGTTTGTGTGCCAGGGGTGACCTGCCAGGCACATTGATGAGAAAAGTAGCTCTGCAGCCTGCCTTTGGAATTCGAGTCAGCCATTCAGGCTCATTTCTTAATCCTTGACTTGCAGTTAATTATGAGCAGCCGGGCTCCTGTTTTACCCTTTTCCTCCCTTTTCTGTTGTCACGGGGTAAGGGTGGGATCACTGGTGCAGGGACAGATGCCTGGCCTCAGTATGAGTGCCCTAGTTAAAGGCTAGGCTTGTGATATTCTGGCCTTCCCAAGGTGATCCCAGTGATCCCAGCATGATCCACTCCCACTGCTTGCAGCTCAATGCATCAACATTGATGTGTGTGTCCTTCCCACAGGGTTATTTCCTGTGAACCTTCCCCAGCTCCTAGCATGAATGACTCTTTGCCATCTTGCTGCCTGGGCAGAGGGTTTGGAGAGGATAGGCCTGAGGGGGAAAGCATGGAACATCCCTGCCTTCAGGAGAGGTTTCTTGGTCACCTGTAATTTCCCCCAGAGCACTGTGAATTTTCAGGGATTAAACCCTGACATGTCAGCCTGCGTCATTCCCAGGATCTCTGCAGGGACAGGGAGCTGGTGATGTACTGAAGGCATGTAAGGAGTGGGTCAGGCTCTTTGAACTGGGAATCTGGGGATGGAAAAGAGATTTTGGTCACAAGGTTGGGGAGAGATGTGATCCCACTAGGGCTGATTTTCTCATGCCTCATTCAGATGCTGTGCCAGGCATTTTGTGGCATTGTCCTGGCCGGTTCCCAGGCCCAGCTGTAAACCCCTTTTGAAACTGAGGGATGCAAAGCCATAGTTTTCCTTGCGGAACTGCATCCTTTTCCCTTGGGGCAGAAAGCCGCCTGCATTGTCGTTGGGTTTCAGCTCTGTTTGCTGAGTGATGACTGGCAGCTTCTCCTGCCGCCAGTGCCAGCATTGGCTCTCTTGGTTCTGTGGCAAAGGCTCCTTTGTCAGACAGGCTGGGATGGGGCCAGCCCAGTGCCAGGTGCCAGGCACACAGGTCCTGCTTGCCCAGACCTCCAAGAGCTTGGCTTGGCAAGTTCCAGCTGCTGATCGGATTATTTGGGGGCTGGTGAATGCGCTGGGGTGAAACCTGGAGCACAGTTTCTGTCCTGAGGAATTTTTAATTTAAAATAAACCCAGCATGTGCATGGAACTCTGAGGTTGTCTAAAATCTTGGTTACATGGGTGGTAGCACAGCAAAGCCAAGGAGGGTTGGATGTCTGGGGAAGGCAGAGTGGTTCGTCACCTCACACGAGGTCCCTGCCTGCAGCCACCAGCACTGACCACAGCTGGGATGGTTCTCCCAGCCACAGCAGCAGTGCTGAGTATAAATGGTTCCAGTCAGGCTAGTTCTTGCAGTGCCCATGAGCTGATGTGTGTGGGAGCTGGAGGGGTGTCTGGCAGAGGGTTGGGGGAGCCTCCGTCCTGTCTATCATTGGCTACTCACAGTGGGATGTGCACAGGTATTCGTGTCTGGTGTCTCCCAGGCACAGGAATTTGGGGGGCTGGGAGCATGAACTGCCCGTGCTGCTCTGTCCTGCTCACCTGCTTGCGTCTCCACAGCAATGGCGGCCATCAGGAAGAAGCTGGTGATTGTGGGAGATGGTGCTTGCGGAAAGACGTGTCTGCTGATCGTGTTCAGCAAAGACCAGTTCCCCGAGGTCTACGTGCCCACCGTGTTCGAGAACTACATTGCTGACATAGAGGTAGATGGGAAGCAGGTAAGGGCCGTCGTCATTCCCATCCGCTTGCTCCACGGTCCCATGCTGGCAGTGCCACTGCCCAGTGCTGTTGCTAGGATTGGTCTGTGTGCTCAGATGCACCTGCAGCACACAGAGGAGTCCCACGGCTCCAGCATTTCTGGGTCACCCTGAACCTGCCCCAGTTTGAGCAAGAGCACAACTAAACCTGAGGAAGATAAATCTGTCATTCGGGGCCTGCAGAGCCACTGAGTCATGTCCCTCTCCCCTCTCAGGTGGAGCTGGCCCTGTGGGACACAGCAGGACAGGAGGACTATGACAGGCTGCGGCCCCTCTCGTACCCGGACACAGACGTAATCCTCATGTGCTTTTCCATTGACAGCCCGGATAGCCTCGGTAGGGACCAGGGACTGAGGGAGGACCTGGGGCTCCCACAGGACTCAGTGTTGCTACTGAACCCCCTGGGGTCTGGGAAGCCCCCATGCTGCCCCTGGAAGATGACAGAGCCTTGCCTTCATCCCCTGACTTTGTGTGCACTTCAGGGAAACGCTGGGAACTTGCTGACTGGTTGGAGGTGGTGGGAGAGGAGGATGCTGTGGGGCGAGCTCTCCCTGCTCCATCGGGAAAAGCTTGGGGCTGGTTTCTGGAGGAGGCTGTGGGGTAGCAGCCCCTCAGCTCATAGAATTCCGTGTGTGCTTGTTGCAGAGAACATCCCTGAAAAGTGGACGCCAGAGGTGAAGCACTTCTGCCCCAATGTGCCCATCATCCTGGTGGGGAACAAGAAGGACCTGCGGAATGATGAGCACACGCGGCGGGAGCTGGCCAAGATGAAGCAGGTGGGGACAGCCCTGGGTTCCCCAGCCAGCAACCCACCTCTGCCCATACGAGATCCTGACTGGAAGGGCTGGATGCCCCAAGGGCAGCTGCTGTGGTGTTCTGGCAATGTTTCCAAACCCTGTGTTTACTGCTTCCTAGGAGCCGGTGAAGCCAGAGGAAGGGCGGGACATGGCCAACAGGATCAATGCCTTTGGCTACCTTGAGTGCTCAGCCAAGACGAAGGAGGGAGTGCGGGAGGTATTCGAGATGGCCACCCGTGCTGGCCTGCAGGTCCGGAAGAACAAGAAGCGCAGAGGCTGCCCGCTGCTGTGAGCGGCCCCAGCTCGCACCTGCACCGGCACCTGGCTGCCCTGCCTGGGGAGGGAGTGCTGGCAGACAGCCCAAGCAGGACCTCGTGGTGCCACTACCTGCCCTGAACCCTTTGCACCAGAGCTGCCACCCACGCTCACGGGGTGTCCCTGTGACATTCCAGGGCCACAAGGGGCCAGTGCCTTCAGTACCTGCTGCTCTCCATGGGCCGGGTGTTTGTGTCACTCTCCATGTCGCCCCATTTTGTACTGAGCTCCCTGTTTTTGCCTTTCCCGTGGGCGTTGCTGCGGTGTTCGCTCTCCTTCCCCAGCTCTGGGCAGGTGCCACAGAAGCAGGAGGTGCGGGTCACAGCTCGTGTGTGGGGTGTGCTAGGCCCTTGGTGTGCTCTGCCTGCTCTCCCTGGCCACACACACCAGTGTTACAGACTTGCCCGAGCAGCTCTAGCCCTGTCTGTGAGCAGAGCCGGGCTCAGCTGCTGCCAGGAGCTCTCTTCCCGGGATGTGTGCCCAGCTCTGCCGGTATCGCTGCCTTCAAGTCTGCCTCGGTCGTGGACTTGGCAGCAGTAAACCGAACTGCATAATTGGGAGAATAAATGCAAACTGGTATTTTATTAATTGTAACTTTGCTTGTGTGGTGTTCTTCTGGCTCTCCTTTGTGCCACTTGCTGCTCCAGGCTCCTGCCTGGGGCTCAGGGCCTTGTGCTGCAGCGTGGGGACTTGCCTGGCCCGCAGCCCCTCTTGCTTCAGCTGCTGGTGGAGGATCAGGGCTCAGTACCCTGTGCTTGCAAAAGAGCCAGGAAGCAGCTTACATGGGAAGGGCCAGGCAGGAGCTTCCCAGCTGTACCCAGTCCCTGGGTGATGGGCACTGCCATCACTGCTGGAACCATCCTGCCCCTGGAGCAGGTCGGGGCAGGGCTGCAGTGAGCCTAATGCTGCTCTGAAGCCCTGTCTATGTAAGCAAGGCCCACCTAGGACTCAACAATATACAGCTTTTCTCTAAACATTTATTCCAGGGAAATGGAGTGCCTGCACAGCCGTGCCGGCTCTCAGGCCAGGCAGCTGCCCAGTAGAGAACTGAGTGAGCCTGCCCCAGGCCAAGTCCCTGCCTTCCCCAGTCACCCATCACAGGAGCACTGAGCTCCCCTGTGCACCCAGTGATGCTCTTTGGAGGCCAGAGTCTCCAGGCTTAAGCCTTTCACTGAATGGTGAGACCAGTCACAAAGAATTGTTTTGCCACAGCCCTGTGAAAAAATGATTAAAATGGAGAGCAGTCCCAGTCTGATGCTGGTGTGGGCTTCGTGGCTGGCAGCAAAGGCTGGGAACACCCTCTGGTCCGGTGGGTTCAGCCCCATCTCCACAGGGATGCATGGAGCACCCCAGGACTGAGACAGAAAGAGCAGGAGCTGCTGCAGGCCAGGGACCGGCTGAGGGGGATGCAGCTTCATGGGGTTTCTCCTCCCTTCCCAGGTGGGTTTCCTGCAGAGAAACCTCATGGCAGAGCTGGCCCCTGACCTCGAGATGGAGGCATGCAAGCCCTAAGCAAAAACCTGTTGTAAGCCTTGTTGCATTTGGGGCAGGAGAAGCCTCCCAGCCCCAACTGTAACCCTGGCCATGCTGCTGCTCCAGGCTGCTGGCACGGCATGACCAGCACCCTGCTGCTGTCAGGCAGTGCCCAGCTCTGCTCACCTGGGCACTAAACATTGAGCTGCAGCATGTGGAGGTTGTCAGCGATTCTGTCCTCAGCTGTGCTCTCATCCTCATAGGGGTATCCTGTGTAGCCGCCCTCTTCCTTGCAGTACCTGAGGAACCTGCAGGTGCAGAGGCAGGGGAGTGTGGGCACGAGGTGGCACTGGCCTCGCTGCTCCATGGTGGTGGGCATGGCCAGCCACCATGTGCCAGCAGCAGGAAAGGGCAGGTGCTAGTGAGCACTGTCTGTGGCAGGGGCCAGGAGCAGCTCACCTGTGCCAGTGGTGGTCCTTGCTGAGCACGGTCGGATTACCCACCACAATCAACAGAGCCTTGGCCCTGGTGATGGCCACATTAAGCCTCTGAAGAGGACAAGCAAGAGGGCTTTACCTGGCTGCAATAGCTCTCATCATCTCCCAGCCCCACCTGGGTGCGGGCAGCTCTGGTGTGGCACTGAGCACCCAGAGCAGCTCTACATGCCTGTGAGATCCAGAGGGAAGAAGGGGGTGCCAAGAAAGAAGGGTTTGCTCGAGGCAATGCGGTACCTTGGGGTTCTTGAGGAAGCCCAGCCTGAAGGCCTGGTCGAACTGGAGGTACGTGCTGCAGCTGCGCACGGTGGAGATGAGGATCACGTGTCGCTCCTGGCCCTGGAACTCTTCCACAGAGCCCACCTGGGGCAGGGACAGCGGGTGAGGGGCCAGGAGCACCCCTGGGCTGGGGCTGGCAGGGCTCCCTCCTCCTGTGGCAGGGTGTGCTCCTCTCTCCTCCACGCCCAGGACGTACCTTCAACTGGCTGATGTCCGGCAGCTTCTGCAGATCAGGATCCAGGGAGGTGATGGCTTTCCGGATCTTCTCTACCTGAGTGGAGGCATGTGGAAAAATCCAGTCGCCACAGGGCCATCCTTGTGCCGGCCCTGGGGCTGCCCATCCATCCCAGTGTTCCCTGTCCCTTGGGGAGATCTCTGCCTATGCCCTGCCTGCAGAGCTGTGTCACTCACCTGCTTCCTGTAGGGAGAAATGATGCCGATCTCCTTGGGGGACACAGTGGGGCAGCTTCCCTTGCCCCGGCTCTGCAGCAGCTTCTTGAGGTAGTGGACCAGGACCTCAATTTCTGCCGTGTTGAAAAATGAGGGGCTCTTGGCCTCTCTCTGGTCTTCCCCACAAACTCCGTGGAAGATGATGGGGAAGCCCTGGGGATGGAGAACATTTGGCTCTGCTCTGCCTGTGCCTCGGGATCCCCCTGGGCCAGTCCCTCCTGTGCCACTCACTTTTTTGGGAAGCTCCTCCCAGGTACAATACAGATTCCGGATGTCAAGCCCATCGCTCTTGCACACCTTCAGCTCATTGTCATAGAAGAGCTCGTTGGGGATCCTGAGGATGGCCTTGTGGGACCTGGCAGAGGCAGGACAGTGCCTAGGGTGGGTGCCATGTGGGTCCAGAAGCCTCTCAGGCACCGTGCACCCAGGACAGCAGGTGCACTCCCATCTCCCACACCAGCTGGGGCACTACGAGGCTCTGGGGGACAGATCCTGGAAAGCCACGGTCACCAATCCCTGCCTGGCTCAATCCCTTCCTGCACCATCCCTGCCCCCACCTGTAGTTCCAGAGCAGTTTGGTGATGAACTGTGGGTCATATCCTCCACTTGACTTCTTGTACAGGGGGTTGTGCAGCATCAGCCTCTCCAGCAGCGAGGTGCCTGTGCCCAGTGATATCCTGTGGTTCCCCACAAGGCCACTCAGCCCCTGTGGGGTGCCTGCAGCACGCCCATCCCTCTCCCTACTCACCCAAACCATGCTGGATGGCCAGTGGTGAGGTCAGGACGGGGCCCAGCTGCTTGGGGTCTCCTGCTAGCACCAGCTGCCCCCCATTGGGGTTGGTCTCCTGGTCCATGGGAGCCAGGAGCCCTAGGAACAGGGAGAGCTCAGTGGGGAATGGGAGGCACCCCAGGCCATGCAGAAATGCTGGTCCTTGAGACAGCAGCTGGGCATCACTCACCTGCGACAGCGACCATGCTCTCTGGCTCTACTGCGTGGCCACACTCGTCAATGAAGACGTGGGAGAAAAACCCAGGGGGGAAGTTGGCTGACACCAGCCTGGAGGAGAGATAGAATGAGGCTATCTGAGCATCCTGCCCCACCTGGTCATCCTTTCTCTCCTACCCTTCATCCTCATCCTCCCACGGAGGAGGCATTTCCTCCTCTGCTGCGTGCCCTCCTCCAACCCCTCCTTGCTGAATCCCAGAGGGGCTGCCTTCACAGCCTGGCTGCGAGGCAGCCCTGGGTTCACCTGCCATGGATGCTGGGGACAATCCCAGCTCCTCTGACCTTCCTGCTGTCACCAGTGTGGTGATGATGATCCGGTAGTGCCTCAGGTTCTCCTTGCTTGGGTACACGTAGCTGCTCTGCTCATCATCCCAGTTGCAGCAGGGCTGGAGCGCAGGCATTGGGTGAGGTCCCACTATGCCAGGGGATGCCAGCCCAGATGTGCTGTCAGGATGGAGGGGTAGCGACCTACCATGATATCAGCGGGCACTTCCTTGTAGCTCCTGGAGCTGGCCATGACCCTGTAGACATTCTGAGGGGCAATGTCCTTGATAAGGCACTGGCACAGCAGGTCTGTGGCACTGTTGGAGGGAGCACAGGCCAAGATACGGGCATCCTTGAAGCACGTCCACACCTGGGTGGGAGGAGAAGGTGACAGCATTGAGCCCCATGGATAAGAGTGGGCAGCAATGCTCAGGGCTGGATTTGGGCACCGGCCACTCACCTGCTTGATGGCCTCCACCATAGTAACCGTCTTGCCAGTGCCAGGGGGGCCAAAGATGAGGTACGGGGCTGGCCGGGACATCCCCGTCACAATGTGGGTCACGGCTCTGCACTGCTCCTCGTTGGTTTCCAGCTTGCGGTTAAACCACCTGTGGGAGCAGAGGCTGTGCTGCCGGAGCCCCCTCACCTCCATCCCCTCCATCCCTCAGACCCTCCCTCTCTGCAGAACTGGGCACTCACTGGGGCTGGAAGGGGCCTGAGAAGAGGGACTTGTGGCAGGAGGCAGAGGGGAAGAGGAGGCTGAACAAGCCACGGCGCACGGCCAGGACTGCAGCCCGATGCTGGACCTGCAGTGGCAGCCGGTTGAAGGTGAAGGTCACATCGAACTTCAGGTTGTTCACAAACTTCTTCTGTAGCCTGGGAAGGAATGGTGTGAGCAGGGCACAGGGAGCTCTCCCATGCCCTCCTGGCCCTTTCCAACCCGCTCCTGGCCTTTGGCATCTCCGAGAAAGGCTGCTGGGACCAGACATCACTCACTTGGAGGAGAAGCCCAGCCTGACCTTCTCCAGTTCCACGCTATGCACATAGCCCTTGTACCGGACGAGCGGGGAGTGGTCCCGCTCACTGCTCAGGTGGGCAAAGAGATGGTCCCCTCTCAGCAGGGACGGGCGGTTCTCGGCCACGCCAGGCACCTGTGCCAAAGGGCCAGTGTGATGCCAGGCACTCTGGGAGTGCCAGTGTTATGCCAGCACCCCTCCCACCCCTCACCCCTCTACGCACATCAAGAACCAGCAGTGCCCTGTCCTGCACCATGGTCACATCCTGCATGTCGTAGCGCCGGATGTCCACCTCCATCTGGATCTCCTCCAGGTGCAGAAGCAGCTGGAATTTCTGGTGGTAGTTCTCAGCCTGCAGAGGTGCTTCCAGCAGCGACCTGAGGGCAGCAGCGATATCATTGTGTCCCAGGGACAGCTTGGCCCTCAGGGAACACAGCATTGCTCTCAGCCTTTGGCACTCACCGCATGGCAGCCCAGCTGGAGCTGGCACTGGTGTTGGGTCCAAGCAGGATCGTGTCCTTGAGGCTCTTTGGGTACTGGTAGGTGCCCAGAGGGATTTCCCTCTCCAGTTTGTTTTTCAGGGAGCTGGGTGGAGGGGACAGCAGTGCTGCAGGAACTACATAGTGTTCCCAACCTCACTGTTACCAGCCATTGCACAGGGTTGAAGCACTGTCCTGTGGTGCCAGAGAGCCAAGGAGCTGAACCTTGTCCTGGCTGGAGAACAGGCTGGGCCCCTCTGCTCAGGATGGCAGCAGGTGACTTCACCACATACCTGTCGGGGGGGATGCCATCCTCGGTGATGACCGTGACAAGGCGCTGGAGGCTGGCCTCGTAAGGCTGGAAAGGTGCTGAGGGTCCCAGGTCCTTGGCCAGCTGGCTCTCAGCAATGGCAGCAACATAGCGTGAGATGCTGAAGGGCTCATCCGGCTCCTTGGTGAACTCGAAGAACACCACAGCACTGAAGTGCCCATTGCAGGTGGTGAGGCACCGCACATGGATGGGGTATATGCCACCTGCGGGGTGAAGTAGTGAGACTGGGTTCTGTATCCTCTCTGCAGGGCAGGGCATGGGGCAGGGGATGGGACAGGACCCTACCTGGGTGTAACAGCAGGGACTGGCCCTGCACTGCCCCTTGCTCATCGGTGAAGGAGAGCTCCTGTGACTGCTGGCGTGGCTGGAACCGCTGCAGTGTCACTGCCTCCGTCCCGCAGTTCTGCACCAGGACAGTGACTGTCCGGGGCTCACCCAGCACCACTGGGAAGCGGATATTCCCATTGCCCTGGTCATAGTCTGAGATGATCTCTACCCCGTGTTTCCCACGAATGAGCTCAGCCCTGTGGGGAGGGAGGGTCAGGCTTTCCCAGCCGGGGTGGGGGATCCAGGGGCCATGCCAAGGCAGGGTGCTGCCAGTCATACCACTGCTTGGCACAGATCCGGGGCATTTGTGGAGTGGAGCTGAGCTGCTGTCCTGAGGCAGACGTGGACACGGATGTCTGTGCATTTGTTCTGGGTCTCCGGTACTGGTCTGCCACCACCACACACCTCTTCACCTGCAAGGACCGGCCAGAATCAGTGTGGACCTGGGATCCTGCTGGGGACTCCTGAGGAACCAGTCCTGGTGGGCACTGCCCCAGCATGAACTCACCTTGAATTTCACCACCTCTCCGCGCACCTGAACCTGGTGGGTTGTCTTGAGCGCATACAAGATGCAGGAAAACCTGGGCGTCTTTGCATCAGTCCTGTGGAGAAAAGGGAGAGGGTTTGTGTAGGAGAGTGTGGCTCGGCTGCCATGGGCACGGGTGGCTGAGGTGAGGCAAGTGGGAAGATGAAGCAGGACACTGAGGCTGCAGTGAGAGAGTTCTCAGTGGGTCCCCTGTGTTCCAGGAGAGGAAGAAGGACTTGGACTTCCCACTGGCCTGTGTGAATCTTACATCCCTGCTGGCTGCTCCAGCAATTCCATGATGTGCCATTGTTGTTCCAGCTGTGCCACAGCCATTCCAGCTGTCCCACTGCATCACTGCCTGGCCCTGACAGCCATGCAGTCCCTGTCCACGCTAGTGCTCAGGAGCTGAGCTGGCACAGATAGTGGCTCTGCCTTAGCGCAGTGCACTGTGCTCCCAGCAGTGATGACTCCCCAGGTACCTCCTCCCACTCCCACCAGTGCACTGAGCCCTGGCTTTGCCAAAGATTAACAGTGGTGATATTGCACAAGTGCCAGTGTGATTCATGTCAGCAGGGTGAGCTGGGGGAGTGTGGTGGGCAGTGGGTGTCCAAGGCCATCCCCAGGCAGGTGCTGGGGGTCCATGGAGCTGGAGATCATCCCAGCAAGGCTTTAGTGAGACAGAGGAGCCCCCAGTGATGCTGCTGGGGACCAGTGATGCTGGCCAGGCACTGGGGATGCTGGCCTGGGGATTGGGAGATGCTGGCCAGCGGTCCATCCCAGGTGATGCTGCCCGCGTCTGGCCGAGGGCTCTCACCTGCCCCGGAACTCCTGGTTGTAGATGGTCCGCAGCGTTTCCCGCAAGCTCGCCTGCTCCCGGCCCGTGTCCCGCAGGAACTGCACGAATTGATGCCCCCAAAGACTGGCCTCCGCCACGCTGAACCGCGACATGGTCGAGCCGAGCCGAGCCGAGCCGTGCCGAGATGTGCGTCGAGGTGTGCCGGGTTAAACTGGGCTGGGCTGGGCTGGGCTGAGCGGGGGCTGGTCGCGTAGGGAGAAACGAAAGCGAAAGGGGCCGTGCGGCCGCGGGCCCGCCCGCCTGGCACGGGGGGGATCGAGGGCTGCGAGTGGGATAGCGGAGCCTGGTATAGAGAAGGCTGGTGGGGGAGAAGGGCCAGGAGGCAGGCAGGCAACGAGTCAGTCTAAAGGATGATTAGCTAAAGATTTGGAGAAGGACAAAGAGATAGAAACGCTCTTAAGGCTGGAACACTGGCAGTGAACTGCTTCCAGTGTAACCAAGGAGCAGGAGAAGACTAGCCTTGAGGCAGATAAAAGCCGTGTTGTGTGCAGAGTCTTATCTTGGGCCCTGCTTCAACTTCACATTCTTGGAATTGCCGCCGAGATTTCCTGGATGGGTCCAGGGCCGCAGCCCACAGCACCTGAGCCCCACGCAAACTTTCATCTCCCCTGGGTGCTGCCGCAGGGAGGGGACCCTTTTAACGACCCGTCCTTGAGTAGCTCCGTGCATAGCACTGTGCAAACCCTCCAAAAAGCCCTGCTTTGTCCTGTGTAGGATACGACCAGGAGTGTCTGAGGTAGGTGTTACAGTAAGACACCGAGGATGAGTGGAATTACCTCCTTGCTGCCTTTTTTCCAGGGTGTGGAGCTGTTTTTATTTTAGTTTGGAAGCTCAGCCCTCCAGTTCCCATGTCTGTATACCAGGGTGGGAGCATCACCCACGGGTTTGGAGTGATACCATCCCTGACTTAATTGTGGAATTGTTAAGGTTGGAAAAGACCTCTGAGACCATTAAAGTCCAACCATCAACCCAGTAGCACCACCATGTTCACCACTAAACTACTGTCCTCAAGTGCCACATTCATGTTTTTGAACACTTTCAGGGATGGTGACTCCACCACTTCCTAGCCTTCAGGAATCAACAGGAATGAGACCATGAAAGAACAGACACAAATGGCTTTAAACAAAGACTGGTGTATTTGCACTAGACTAGCTGATACAGAGAATGCCTGATGGATGAATGGTCAGTTTCAGCAGCAAATACAAATTATTTTATTTAGATAAAACTCACAAAGGATAAACACTTATTTTGCGGTGTTACTGTGCAAAACCTGAAGTGTAATGTGCAGGCAACCCCATCCCTCTCTTCCCAATCCTTTTTCCTTTGTGTATTTAAAAACAGGAAGACATGAGCCAGGTTAAAAACCAGAACCTGCAAGGCGCCCAGTGATAACCAAGTGCAAACAAAGCAGAGGGAGTTCACCAAAGGAGGCTCACTTTGTAGCGAATCCATGTTCCAAGATCTGACAAAGGCATATGTCTATCTCTTCATCCTCCCTTTCATAGAAACTGTTAGGACTGCTAGTTTGGATGTTAGAGGGGGAAAAAAAGTAACGCAGAGCAAACATGTAGAAGATTCCAAAATCCCCTCTAAGCATGACAAGAAACTGTCCACAACTGAGACAAATAGAAAGGTTTTCTTCTTTCACTTTGGTGCAAGTTTATTTATTTTGTACACTATCCATCCATACATCTGTGATACAAATCTATGAACCTGCCACAAAGCATTAAAGCACAACATACCTATTATTCTGTAGACATTTGCATTTTTAATCACCATCCAGCCCTTGTGGATCAGCAGTGACTCATCTTGTAGTTCTGTAAAAATGCAGATGTCTAGCAACCGTATGCACACAAAGGAGGGGAGAACAAAGATGTTCACTTCTAGGGATCATGGCTCAAATCTTCAGATTAAAAAAAAGTTACATCCCTGGAAGAGCTGGGTGAGTAGGGAATTCTGTAAAGGATCCTGTAAACTTGTTTTCTACAGTAAAATCTAAGTCTGCAGGCATTTGCTTTGTGGAGGTTGGGAATAAGGATACACGAGAACTCACTGTCTTGCACTTACTGTGTCTTGCAGTGCTGTGAGCTCTTGGCAGGTTTGACAAACTTAACTGGAAACCTGGCGTGCTGGATACAGGTGAAGGGAACGCTCTGCATCCTCTGCTGGGGTAATAATAGAGCTTTTCCAGCTAGGAAGTTTTCCAGCCAGTGACTGAAAGTAGCTATACTTCTGAGCCATGAATGGCTGAATTTAAATGACCTATTAAATGCAGCTACAACAGGAAGTTTATGTGGCAGGAAACACAAAACACAACTATTTGTTCCACAGTTCCCTCTCAGGCTAGAAAACCTGCTAACTTTGAAAGCCCTAAAAAATGCTGCTCTGGTTCAGAAACCATCTACTTGGCATAGGATCACATTTGTTTTTCTGCACACGAATGTTTCATACACCTCCTTGTTTCTGCATTAAGCATTCTGCATTTCTTTGCCAATCTTGTAGCTGAGGATTTTGTTCCAGTCAATCTTGGTGCGGGTGACGGGCAGCTGCCGGCGTAAGGCTTTGAAAGTGGTGTCTGACATAGTCTGGTAGTTTTCACTGATTGCTGTCTGCAAGGGCAAGCAGATTTGGTTAGGGCACTCACGAAACACTATGGGAAAGCTCAATGCAGTGTTACAGCCACAAACTCCTTTCTGTAAGGTGTAAGGCACACTATTAACTAAATTAATAATGCAGTTGCCAGTGCGTGTGCAAGTCAAAGGGTTTCTATTCACCTCCCCGGTAATGCAGCAGTATCTCCTTAGGTCTTTCACTGACTTATCTCTTTCCAGTCTTCTTGCACACAAGCTGGGACAATGAAAAAGCTGTTGCACAAATTTCCTCCTCAGTATTTTTAACTGTCACAGAGGAAAATACATCGACTCACCCACTCCCCTCCCATGCTTGTTCCAGGTATCATTTGTAACCCTTTTAAAAAACCATACAGCAAACTTGATAGTTAATTACAACACAGCTTTGTAACTTTAAAGCTTTATAACTATATTGTTTAAACAAATACTACTGCCCTTTTCTAAGTAATTCTTACAGTCGATACCAGATTCAGCCAGGAACAGAACCAGAGGTCAGTTTTCCATGCTTCCACTAGCTGCAAATGAAGATTGATATGATTCTATGGTTTATTTATCTACCACTGATCTTACCTGGTACTCGTTTTCTGCGTTTTCTATGATCTTAATAAACTCCTTAGCAGTCTGGACATCACTCTGCAAAGGAGGGAAAAAAAACCCGTTTGTATGTTTAAGAGCAAGTTACATAAGCTACACAATAGATTTATTCCCAAATGATAGGCTGAGCACAGATAAAGTGGGTAACATCATCAGCTTGTGCCTCGCGGTTGTAGCTGGGTTCCTTTCACTTACTATGTACTGGTAGAGCTTGTGCTCCAAACTGGAACAGGGCTGCACCCTAGTGAGCAAGAAGGAAGTGGACCTTCATGGTAAAATGAGTCATTTTGCAGCTCTTGCTCCCTCTACCATACTAGAGGATTTCTTGATTTCCTTTAGTGTATGTCTTGTACTGTTCCTTTCCCTTGCAGAGATAGAAAAGCATATTCTGTCCTCTTTAACCCAAACTTCCAAGAGCAGCTTTCCAGTAAGATTGAACTTTAAGCAATTAGGAATCTGGGATTCCTACGTGATTCTAAACACCACATTGACTGTTCACCCTAAAATTACTTTTAAGTCAAGAGAATGCAGTCATAGCAGTGCATGCTTCATGAGCTGTTTAAGGAATAAAACAGTTGCTTATCATAAAGATCTTTTAGCATACTTACTGACACCTGTACAGAGTCCTGAATGTCTTTGTGACTAACCAGCTGGACATTGCCATCTTCATAGTAATGGACCTGGGCAAAGAGACAGAATGCAGGTTTTATCACGACCACTCACTTCAGAATTCTTGAGCCCCCAAATGCTACTAAAATGGCACAACAGAGCATCGTGCCAGTCTTCTCGGCTTACATGGAGATTAAAAGCAGGATGGATTTTCTAAAAGGCTTCATTCTTTGTCTAGACTGTTCAAGATTATGCTAATGCAGTAAATGCCTAGAGCTCAGGTAAGAGCAATTATAAAAGATTCAAGGTAGAGGTTTTAGCCCTGTAATGTGAAGCAAAGTGGAGGCCTATATGGTAATGCTACATAATAAACCACAGGCCAGACCTGAGACTATTCCTGAAATATTAGATTTAAGAAATAATTTCTTCAATCTTTTAGTTTAATAGCATCCTGACCCGAGAAGGACATCTCTGCTGCATTTCAGCATCTCATTCTGAGCCAAATGCATTTGTGTAAGAGAAGCACAATGCAGCTTCTCCTGTTACTGCCAGGAAAAATAACTCACCTGGATTTTGAGCACTGCAGCCACTTGAGCTGTTGGTGGTGTGATGGTAAACTTCCATTCTGATCTCCAACGTCCATTCCTAAAAGCAATCAAAGCATGAAAAACTATTTCCAAGAAGCTCTAACAGCAAAAAGAACCAAACTAACAAGAGCAAGTTGTTTCTGATGTTGTCTTATCACCAATACCACATGGGATTTAGTGCTTTAGATGGCATGGAGTTAAATTTCTGCAGCCCAGCTGAATATAATGCAGCTTCAGTACAAAGAAGCTCCAGTGTGCTTCGTGCCCCAGAGAGGTAAAGGAGTATCTATCCAGCTCTGCTAATGCCTTTTCCTCTGGATAGGTCACAGGAAGGGTTTTGGTAAGTGCCAAGGGGGCTGCAAGGAAAACAGACTACAGAAGGAAAAGAACTTCTTGGGAAGCCCAAAACTCCCTATCCTTCAGACTGTGTCAGAGCTAGGGGATGGGTTGGTTTGAGGAACCAGGCAAAGGAAGAAAACACACTGTGTTGAAATAGTCTTACCAGAAGTTTTTGGGCTGAAACTGGTGGCTCTCAATACAGGCAATAATTGTCTGCTGTCCATCTATAGATTTACCATAAACCTGTATTTAGAAAAAGAGTTAAAAAGGCCCAAGAGCTAAGGAAAGCCATTCTTAATCTCTGTTCTTGGCAGCAGGGTGCAGGCTGCTGTGGTGGTACCTCACTGGGAACATGCACCACAAGTTACACTGTCCAACACCTCCCCTGGCAGGCATTTTATTACCGGTGAGTGTGAAGGTGCTTGGCAGTCATGCCTAAGAAAAAAGTCTAATCCATCTTCACCTCTGCGTGCATACCAAGATACTGGCACCCTCTTTGGAACCTGTCATTCCAAAGTTAGCCAAAATGCTAGTGAGGATGGAGAATTCCAACAGCTCTGCCCAGCAGAGTCTGCTCTAGGACTGACTGACTCAGAGCAATACACTTTCAGGGGAACGAGATGGATACTCAACAGTGCAGAAGCCATTGGGGTAATGATCTCTGACGTAGGCTCTCAATGCACTGTCACAGGCATCTCTCCATTGTTTTAAAGCTGATTCTGTGTCCTCGGGCTGGGGATCACTTGCTTCTTTCCTTAAGTGATCAAACTTAAAAGAAAGCTTGTTTCTTGGGTCTAAAAATCTGCCATTGCCCAGATCACCATGTTCTGTGATTAAGACCTGTAAAAGAAGTTGAAATGATGATGAATTTAGGCTGCTATAGATGTGTTAATTTTGCATTTTTCCCTACTTGCATATCAGTGTTACAACGGGTTCTTTCATTGAGCTATACGATCACAAAAAGGAAACCAAGTATTTTCAGTAGTAATTTAAATTAAGAGTAGTTGTTGTGAGGCTGAAGGCAACTCTCTGCTCTCCACAATAATACTGCACTTAAACTTCTGTCCCAGAAAAGGCTGAACTATAATAATGTATATATTTAGCTTAAAATTGGGTATCCTTACAATAGAAGCAAGTTGCTTTGCCTTTAAAGTTATTTTAGCTGTTTTCCTTCTTCCTTTCTAAAGGAAACAGAGACTTTTACTTTGGAATCTGCCATTTATTGCCATGTTCCGTGTTGCAATAGCTCTACTTCTGGGCAAGAAAGATACATATATGTGACTACTTCTAAAATACACCAACTAAAGCAGACAGCAAAGCAGCATTGCATATTCTCTTCTTTTTTTCTTTTTCACCTTAATTCTCTGGCTTCCCAAATATTGACTTTATTGGGGTGGGTTTTTTTCTTTTGCAGGTTGTACTGTAACTTTCTCATCAAAGCTATTTCTATGAACAGCCGTCTTAATATCTGCCTCCCATAAACATATCTGGGACACCAGAAAAGCTGGGTCAGAGCTTGGCTCAGAGAACAGAGCAGATGGTCAGGCAGCTTTCTGGCTTCTCTACGACTTGCTGTTGGTTCTAAAAAAAAATTAAAAACCCTCTGAAACAACTTGTTTTGCTGGCATAGACTGGATAGTATTAGGTATAATTACTACACTAAATCAATGACTTGGTATAAACAAAGATACAGTTTGTTTTTTCCATGTAGCTGGGAACGGATTAAAATTGCAGAAAATAAACCAAAGAAGAATCTACTATCAATTGTCAGTAGGAACTGTAAAAAAGTAGCAACATAAGGATTTGTAAGTGAGCTTTAAATAGACAGTAATCTTTAATCATTCACACTCTTAAGTAAAATTCCAGTCACTTCAGCATGGAGTTTTAAGGAACAATGAATTGGATTTACTAAGTAGCACGACACAGAACTAAAGAAGAGTATTTTGCTTTTGCTTTGTTCTTACAGAAGAAAGTTTGGCATTATAATGACATGTGGGGGAAGGAGGAGGGGTGGTACCTTGTGAGCAGAATGAGTGAGTCAGCTGATGTTGACTTGTGAGTCAACATCCTGACGAAACAAAATTTTTATTGCTTTTTCATAGTGCAGTAATACAAACCTCACGTGTACAAAGTTTCCTCTTACCTGATCATCGTACCCTTCGATCTTCACCGGAGTGAACTGATCCATGTTGTACTGTGCAAATGCACTGTTGAGGATTAAAAGAACATGAACTTTAGCTGTACTTGCACGTTTATTTTGACTCAAGAATAAGTACGCTGTGTGATTATATTACAGCAGCTATCAACTTAATTGGGCAAATAATACACATGAGCACTGTTAAAAGATTTTCCAATACCTTTTACAGTAGATAGCTATAAACCCCAGGTCTAAAAGCAGGTTTGTTTAGTGATGACCAGGAAAATACAGAGTTCAAAAGCAGAACAGCAGGTACCCTGGGGGAATGTGAGCAAGCCAAGGCAAAATAGGAACACCCCAGCTACAATTCAGACAGAAGCAAGGTAAACAAATGAATAGACAAATATTTACACCAATTTTCTTATGTAAAGGCTTGCTGACTGACATGTCACCTAGCATGAAATAAATCTTAGCATCAAAAAGCCTGTATGTGTAATCCTTAAGCACCTTCTGATGAAGCTGTGGAAGTAAACAACAAATTTTGAAAACTTTTTATTGAGGGCAGCTCTTTTTCTAAACTTAAGCTATGGATTACTCAGTATTTCAGGCTTCACTTACTTCATAAATCGGACGATTCAACATGATCAGACATTTCTGCTGCTGCAGAGTTTAACTTTTTGGCAGAGTGCCTTCCTGTCAGTTTTATACAGCACAAATTCCAATTTAGAGCTTTTAAAAAGAATCATCCACACCTTTCATTACATATGTTGTTAGGTGGAGTAAGGAATTACAGAAGATTGCTCTGAATATAGCAAATGGTTTTCTTTGTCACAGAATGATGGGCATAAAAAACCAGAAGTATCTCTGATGGTAATTTGACTTGTGTTTGAAATCTTAGTACTTACTGTGCTGCTCCTTCCCTGAGAAGATTGTCATTGTTAAGCAATAACCGGACGTCTGGAGAAGAAAGGGTTCAGGTGTGTTACTGGATTTTTTGATTAAATGTTTCTCTTTATGCATTTTATTTTCAACTGTACAAACGCAAACATTAAAATGATTAAGTCATTTCATTAAGCAGAAGTCGTCCAGAAGGACGACATGCTTTCCCTAGCCATTTACCCTTAAAAGCAATATGGTGTGACACAGCCTTAGATTTTTATAATAGATAAGATGTGAAGAAAACACCAAAGATCATTTTTTCCTTAATTGCTTACCATTGAATACTTCATTGAACTCTCCAGGGGGAGCATGAGTGATGAATTTTGCAGCTATACGCACCTACAATGAAGAAGAAAAGTAATTAAATACAAAAAAGAACTTACTTAGTTTGTACATATTGAAGCAATTCACCAACAAAACCAACTCTGAAGTGACAGAAAGTGGCGGATTTAGGGAGAAACCTAGGCATGCATCGTCAAGGTAGAAATAGTATTGTAAGACTGTTCAGAGCAAGGCTGGACAGGGCTTGGAGCAACCTGATCTAGCGGAAGGTCCCCTTGCCATGGGCAAGGGGTGGAAGTGGATGATCTTCAAGGTCCCTTTCAACCCAAACCATTCTGGGATTCTATGAAGGCATGTGGAACTGTGATGATGAAGACATCAATAACTGAAAAGGCCAACTTTCAATGTCCAGAAAGTCTGAATCTGGAAAAGAAAAATCCCGTCTCTTCTACACTTTATTAAAGTGTAATAAAACTGCAACGTGTTCTGAAATCCAATATACATGTCTTGCACTGTTAGAATTTAGGTGGTCCAGGTATTTATTCTGTTGGAATTAGTTAAGAGTTTATGGTTTTCATTATCAAAACTTTTATGGCTTTTACAGGACCAAAGGGAATAGAAAGATCTTGGAAGAAATGAAAGGAAATGTCACAAAATTAAACTTCTCCCTTAGAATAATAAAAACGTTGTATTTCCTCTGATAAGCCCAGCTAACAAAGCTGACCTCTCTGGTCTAACAAGACATTTATTGAAAGTGACTGCAGAATTGCTCATTACAACTCTGATTACTTTCTACTTTTCATTTTGAGCAGCAAAACAAAGAATTGTGTATATATATCCAACTGCTTCACCTGAATTATCACCAGAGCTGCAAATAACTCACTTCTCTCAACAGTCTTCCCTGTTTTAATTAGAAATTGTTTGTATTGTTTGTCACATAATTATTTATAGCAAGCCACAAAAAGAAATAAACACTTTTCCAAACAAAAGATAATTGCCTTATTCCAACAGGATCAAGTAACAACTCTGCTTTAACTGGACTGAGCTTCAGATAAAAATAGTTTGTCTTCTAAATTAGCAATGATTTCAAAAAATAGATATATGTTATTTGTGCCTGAAGTAATTAAACAATACAAAGAAAACATTAAAAAGACAGTATCTTGTGTAATTGATATGATGTAGGACATAAAACCATTTTCTCTTAATCTTCTGGTTTTAGGTTGGTAAGTATACAGCAATTCTAAAAATGGAGCTCTTAAACTGTTTGAAAACTTTCACTATTTAAAGAGCTGCCACAATTTAGGACAGATTGCTGCCACAATATTGTCAAATTTCACTGTCAGAAATTTGGGCGGTGATGAAGAGAGCCTGGCAGTAGTTTAGAGAGACCCTGCTGCTCTATATCCTCTGTGGACTTTGCTGAGAGTCCAACCCAAAAGGCTGAAAGATTTCTGAGAGGACACCATGTGCTTTTCTGAGCAAGTACAACTGCAAGCACAGCAGAGAGTATCCCTGTGCTAAAGCTCTCTCAAGTATCAATATACTGCTAAAGCCGGGATGCCTCTCAGTGGGAGGACAGCGCTGCAATACACCCTGCAAATTAACTCCTGGGATGAACACGTTCTCTTTGATACGGTGCTTCAACATATGGCAAAAAAAGGCCTCTAAAAAGCTATAAAATTAATATCTTATAAATTCATGCAACGATGTTGTGGCTGCAGAACATGAAACCCTTGCGAAAGGGGTCACTGTTTTAGCATGCTGAACTTTAGATTGATGGATTCTCATAACAAAATCCTTATGGGAAAAAGAACAAACAAACAAACAAAAAACCCCTAGCATTATGTGAGAGATTTTTACAGTCTTCCACAAATTCTCTCACTTGGAAGGCTGAACAAAATTAAATCAACACAGAAAAGCCTCTGCACTTCAATCAAATGTTATTACAAACCCAGTTCTGAACAAAGCAAAGGCTGCAAGTGGAAAGCATTCACATGGATAATTATCCCTTGCCCTGCCTCTCACAGAGCAATAAAATATAAAACATTTCAGTCAAACTATTGAAATCAGGAGTGCAGGAAACAGGCTGGGGAGTGATTAATTTGAAATGTCAAGCACTTGAATGGTTGCTGGTTTTCAGGGCTGGTTTCTTGCAGGGCGGTGTCAGGATGCTCCTCTGCAGAAACACCAAAATAGGACTTTTTGCAACTTGCCCCATTTCCTGGCCCCCGGGGCCATTTCAGCTCTGCAGCATCAACTTCCTGCTTCTAAAATGGGGAAAGTGTCTGAGGGGAAGGGAAGCTGCTCAGCCATTAATTTAAACTGACAAAACGGCAGCAGAATGAGCTTGAGCAAAACAGGGGAGATTTCAGAGGAACTTAAATGAAAATCATAGAATCACAGACTGGTTGGGTTGGAACGGACCTTAAAGCTCATCCAGTTCTACCCCCTGCCATGGGCAGGGACACCTTCCACTGTCCCTGTCCAACCTGGCCTTGGAGGGCCCAGGATGGGGCAGCCAGAGCTGCTCTGGGCCACTCGTGCCAGGGCTCACCACCCTCACAAGGAATAATTCCTTCCCAATATCCCATCTAGCCCTGCCCTCTGGCAGTGGCAAGCCATCCCCCCCCTGCCCTGCCACTCCAGGCCCTTGGCCCAAGTCTCTGTCCAGCTCTCCTGGAGCCCCCTTAGGCACTGGAAGGGGATCTAAGGTCTCCCTGGAGCCTTCCCTTCTCAGACTGGACACCCCCAGCTCTCCCAGCCTGAGAAACTAATCTCTTACCTAAAATATGCCCATAGAGAACAAAGGAGTGAAGCTTGGAGGATGGAATGAATTGATTTTGTTGCTCCGTTGATGTCTTTGGGTTTTTTGCTTTAAAGTACCGGTAAACTCAGACTTTAAAAATTAACATATATAAAGTTCTAGACTCATCTGAATAGCCACAAAATGGATACTACAGTAAATCTCTGCTGCATGTTTCTCTTTTAGATCCTCCCTTAAGGTTATCCTTCTCTGCCTGTGCGAGGCGTGGAGTCAGTTGAAATTGAATGTTCTAAAGGCCATATCAATTCTGCTCTGGCATACTTATTTCAAACAACATCACCTAAAATATTGACTAATGGATGAGTTGCACCTCTCAAGCTCTGCTTGTTTCACAAATGATATCACTGAAATGAAGCTGAAATTGCAGTTTAAGGGAAAAATGAAAGCATCCCCTGGACTTGTAAGATTCTTGAAGATCCATGAGCCTGAACAACTCCTCCAGAATGGTAAGAAAGCAAGCACTAAGTGTAACACTTCTATGATGTTAGGAAGAGTAACAGCGTATTTTTAAACTACTGTGTGCAGACAACAGTGTTACCTGGCAGAGAGCTTGCAGTCTGTAACTTTCCCACATTCCTACACAAGAGGAAAAAACTGCTCATTTCTCCCCCTTTCCTAAAATAATTATGGCTCTCTTTGCTCCTACTTAGTCCTTTCCACCCAGTATAATTTGTAGGCTCTACATGAAAGCTCCTGTCAGCAGCTGGAGTGAGCAGAAAACGCGACGACACACTTGGAGAGGTTGCAAAGCACCTTACAGACACGCTGGCTACTTTGCTGAGTTAGGAAAAGAAGCGGAGAAAATACAGTTTCGCAAAATCATTTTGATTGGCAGAGACCTTCAAGATCACCAAGTGATCAACCTGTGACTGATTCCCACCGTGTCAACAAGACCAGAGCACTGGGTGCCACGTCCAGTCGTTCCATGACCAGGGATGGGGACTCTACCACCTCCCTGGGCAGGCCCTTCCAATGCCTAATTGCCCTTTCTGTTAAGAAACTCCTCCTGATGTCCAACCTAAACCTTCTCTGGTTTAGGTTGAGACTATGTCCATTTTCATGCACAACGACGGGCCGAGACGCCTCAGCTGCACCAAGGAAACGAAGAAATCGGAAGGCAATGAGGAAATCGGAAGGCAAAGTGCTGCGCTGGTATGGAATGGCCGGTCCTTGGGCCGGGCGGCGGCAGCCCGGTGGTCCCGGGGGCCCGCCCGCCCCAAGGCACCCGCAAGCCAGCATACCGGCACCAGGCGAGCCTTCCCGTCACTCCCCGCCCACTGCCTTCCCGGGGGCAGCGGTGCGAGCCCACAGCGGAGGAGCCGCCATCCCCTTCCTTTACCTTCTCCTCATCCGACACCCGCTCCTCCAGGTCCGCCATCTTGGCAGCTCTGTGCCCGGCCCCGCGCAGTGCTTGCCGGGAGCGCCGGGCGGCGGAAAGTGCTGGTGGCGCCATCTTAGCTGTGGGCAGACGCCGCGTGGCTGCCATCATAGAAATGGGTGGGTTCTCGCCGTACCGGCTGACAGAGCCTCCTGGAGCCTTCGGGACTCCCGGTCATCGTGCGGGACATTCTCGGGCGGAGCAGCGCTGATGGACTCCACGAACAGGCTGCCCACGCTGGAGGAGCTCTGCCCTGGTCGTCCTGGCCCTGTCCCGGCGTGCCCCGTGGGCTGAGACGGCCGGGACCTGCAGACCGGAAGCGTGGCTGACGCCATCTTGGCTGCGGGCAGACGCCGTGCTGCCGCCATCAAAGGAACGGGCAGGTTTTTCTCTACCGGGAGCAGGGCGGTGTCGGACCTGCTGCGTCCCGGAGCCTCCGGGGATCCCGGTTGTCGTGTGGGAGACGATCGGTCCGCTCATCGCCCTGAAGCAGCGGTGATGGGGTCGGTGAACGGGCTGCCCGCGCTGGCGGAGCCCCGCCCTGGTGCTTGTCCCGCCCCTGTCCCGGCGTGCCCCATCGGCGGTGATGGCGGAGGGCAGCGGCAGCGGTGGGAGCGGCTGGGGGCCGCCTTGTCCCGGGGCGGCCTCGGCGTTCCGGCGTTGGGAGCAGCTGCGGCAGCGGGCTGCGACGCCCTGGGCCCGCGGGCTCCTGGTCGTGGCCGCCGGGCTCGGGCTCCTGTACGCGGTGCTGCGGGTGCCGGTGCCGCTCCGGGACGGCCTGGCGGCCGGTGAGGGCGGCAGGGGCGGATGGCGCGCCGGGGGGAGGCGGACCCTGCCTGTGAGGCCGGGCATGCGGGCAGGGCAGGCTTGGCCCGGCCGTCCCGAACATCCTGAGCTATGTCGGGAGTAGTATCTCCAGCGGGACCGAGGGAGTGATTGTCCCGCCGTGCTGGGTACTGGCGAGCGGCTCCACAGGTGCTGTGTCTAAGTCTGGGACCCTCCATTCAGACGGAACGTTGTGGGGCTGGAGCGTGTCCAGAGAAGGGAAACAGAACTGGGAAAGGTCTGGGGCACGAGGAGCGGCTGGGGGGGCTCAGCCTGGAGAAAAGGAGGCTCGGGGGGACCTTCTCGCTCTTACAACTCCCTCACAGGAAGGGACAGCCAGGGGGGATTAGGCTCTGCTCCCAGGGAACAGGGACAGGAGGAGAGGAAACGATCTCAGGCTGTGTCAGGTGAAGTTCAGGTCGGATATCGGGGAATTTTCTTCATGGAAAGGGTGGTCAGGCATTGGAAGGGGCTGCCCAGGTAGGTGGTGGAGTCCCCATCCCTGGTGGTACTGTCCAAACAACTGGACCTGGCACTCAGTGTTCTGGTCTTGTGGACAAGGTGGGGATTGGTCACAGTTTGGACTCGATAAGGTCTTTTCCAAACTAATTGATTCTGTGAGTCTGTCCCAGCAGTGCCTACAGGCTGGTCGTGCATCCCAGCTTTGCTCAGTGACACACTGAGCTCATCACCTGCCCCCAAGGTTAGGGACACGGCCGAGGACGGGGCAGTCCTGGGGCAGCTGCAAGCGGCCCAGGCACGGCCCCGGTGCTGCCCGAGTGCTGCTGCTGCGCGCTCTCACCTGTCTCTGGCAGGCTGGAGCCGTGCCCCGGTGCTGCCCGAGTGCTGCTACGCACTCCCACCTGTCTCTGGCAGGCTGGAGCCGTGCCCCGGCCCCCCTGTCCTGCGCTGGTGGCAGGTGATGAGGCTGATGTGCACTTTGAGTCCGTACCACAGCCAGAGCACCGCTAGATAATTGCACTCCTTGCATTGTGCCCTCGATAGCAGGAGGGAGAGGTCTCTGGAAAATGTGTTTTAGCACTGAATATAAATTTGTGTCAAAGCAAGATGATTTTGTCTTAAAGTGAAATAATACATTAAATTGGCTTGTTGTGGTCCACCACCAACTGTATGGGTGAAACCGTAAGATGCTTTGTCTAGAAATGTACACTGATTTTTTTTTTTTGGATATAAAAATTGACTGTCACAGGTGGTTACAAACAAAATAATACGTGGTGAGGATTCCCCCTAACAATGTAGGATTATAAAGCTACTAGCGCTATAGTATACTATATCTTAGCATGATATTCAGCATTCTTTAATAGACAAGCTATTTTTGGTTTTTGGTTTTGCTTGTTAAGTTTTTGGTTTTGTTTCTCTTAACAGTGACTGTGTTCTTAAGCACTTTGACTCCAAAATTCTACTTTGCCCTTACAGTGACTTCATCTTTTATATCTGGACTGATATTTGTAATTAGTCCACTTTTTTTTTTTTTTTTCCCCAAACAGCTTTAGCACCTCTCAGATGATTTTATGAGGCGTAAATGGAATGAATATCAGACTCTAGAGGGTGCCTTTGTGCTGGGAAGGAGCTTCTCTGACGTGTTGTTGCAACCCTTTAGCTGTGTGTGTTGTATGTTGGGACTGTATGACTCTGAGAATATAACTTGTACGGAATCCCAGAATGGTTTACCTCCCCTGACACAGCTCCAGCCTCTCCCTTGGCTCCTGTCACTGGTCACCAGAGAGAAGAGACCAATGCCTGATCCAGGCACGGGATTCAGGTTGGTCCAGGGCTGTCACTTTAGTGTAGTCCTTGAGGACTTGTGATATGCAGGTATTTTTAATAGCTTCAGAAAGAGATGGTAGTATTTTTGGCCCAAAATTTCTGCTAAGTGACTGTCATTGCTGTTAACTTAGCCTTGTCTCTTTGTTAGCCTCTCTCTTTCTGGTTAGCAGAACATTTCAGTTTAGTAGGCCCTTTTATCCTTTATTCTTTTAGATTACTTTTGTGAAATGAAAAAACTATACCTGTGTTGAGTAATACAAATTTGGTACTACAGGTAGGGCTACAGCTTGAAATATCCTCACCAGAAAAAGAGGATATAATGTTTTTTTGCCTCTGCTCCCAGTTTCCCTATACAGGCACTTCTGAAAGGCTTTATGAGTTACCCTAATGACCTGGGGAGGGAGGAACATAACACTTGACTAAGATTTTGCTGGGTTTTTTCCAATGTCTTTCATGTTCTGAGAGTGATCCCGCATGACAAGGCAGGCTGTGCTGTGAACACTCTTCATCCCTCATGTTTGCTGGGAGGGCGTCACCTAAGGAAATTTCTGGTGCTTTTTTTCTCCTGTGACAGGTGTTTGAGTGGTGGCACTTCCGAAAATATGGCACATCTTTCATTGAGCAGGTTTCTGTGAGTCATTTGAGGCCCCTCATCGGGGGTGCAGAGAACAGCCCCCCAGCCCCAGCTGCTTTCTCGGCGGGGGAGAATGAGACCAGCAGGCAGAACATGCCAGGTGATTCCTGATGTGTCCCAGGAGCTTTCCTTAAGCTTCGAGGTGGCTTTTAATGGCTTTGGCTCTGCATTAGTGTTTGTAAAAAACGGACAAAGCCTACATCTTACAAAGTGTTTTGTTAGTAGTGGTAAAAATAAACTAAATAATGTATTTTTACTCTAAACCATTCATTGTTAAAAATACGGTGTAGAAAATGTTATACATTTAGCTAAATCTATTTCAGTAACATTAGTTATTTACTATTCTAAATATCTGCAAGGTAAACATTGCATGAGTGTACATGCGTTGTTTAATCTTCCCACCCTGTGCTTTTGTACCCCAGCAATGTTGGGGAGCAAAAATATTTATGGAATAGGAGAAGTTTATGAAGGTGATGGTTGTATAATAATAAAATTAAAGCAGCTTTTGAAAGCACAACTGCTTTTGCATTACTGCATTTTAACATCAAGGTAATATTTCCCGTGCTTTTAATTTAAAAAATACTTTTTTTTTTTCCAATCCTCAGAGTGCAAAGTGTGGCGAAATCCTCTCAATCTTTTCAGAGGGGCAGAGTATAGCAGGTATTAATTATCTTGCTTTCCACTGCATATTTTTAAATTTCATCGAGGGCATGCACATGACTTCTTCACAGAGCTTGCACTGGTAATGTGAGGAAACAGCTGGAGACCTGCAAGGTTATAGGAGTGATTGGTACCAATCCTGTGTTTAAAAGGCACCAAGGCAAGCTTTGGCAGTTTCAATTTAAGAACAAAAATATTACTGTAACATCAGGGCTTTTTGAGAGTAAAGTAGGAAAAAAACTTTATTCAGAGGTTGAGACAGTTAATCTAAATTCTCTTTTATTAAGCTATATTGTAAGTCTCCTAGTTACTTCATGGGAAAAACTGCTTTCTAGGAAGCCAGTTCCCAAGTTGTTTATAACTTTACAGATTATTGAATACTAGCACTTGAAACTTCGTGTTAGTAGTTTTAGTCTGTTATTACAGATTTTCTGCACTAGGCACATCAGATATCCTCTTGGTATCAGCATTGCTAATTACTAGGAATGCCTCTTACTGAAATTTCTGCTGTTTTAGGTACATGTGGGTGACTGGGAAGGAGCCTCTTACTTACTATGACATGAATTTGTCTGCTCAAGATCATCAAACCTTTTTCACATGTGACACAGATGCCCTTCGGCCTTCAGACACAGGTACTGATGTGTGTGTAAGGTGTGGAAGTGTTGGACAGTGTCAAGTGTGTGTTTTTAGTGAACTTCAAAGCAGTGCAAGTTATTGTGTCAAGAATTTTGTGAAACTGTAGCCTTTCTCAACTACTAAGGAGGTTTAATAGATGTTGAGGGTCATAGAGTGGTTTGGGTTGGGAGGTGCCTTAAAGCCCATCCAGTTCCACCCTCTGTCCCTGGGCAGGGACACCTTCCACTAGACCAGGCCGCTCCAAGCCCTCTCCAACCTGGCCTTGAAATTTAGTATTTGGTGTTTAGTGAAATTTAGTGGAAAGATGTTGTTTTATATTTTGCATTCTCTACAACTTTAGTGCTGTCAGAGTCCTGACATTTTTTAAGATCTCACACATTTCAAATAATTAACACAAATGTTGCAAACCTGGATTATATTCTCAAAAGCCAAAATGTGGTCTCATTTAAACCTTAGTAATGAATAGTGCAGCCTCCAGATTTTTTTCCTTGTATTCCACATGTTTAGTGCAGAAAATGTTCTTTACCTGGTTATCATCAGTGTGGGTGTGAATTATTGTCAATTTGTCACATTCCAGAGGTGTTCCTTGTCAGCTGGCTGTGACATGTTTGATATGAAAGATATGTTTTTATTTCACAGAAGGGAGTGAATTGTCTCGCTTGCTGCGCCAAGACTAATATTTTGTTTCCGAAAGAAAACTCAAATATTTTTCCACGTTATTCTTGCTGGACAGCAGGAGGTTTTGTTCCAAAAGAAACATGTATAGATTCTTCAGTTTTCTTATCATCCTTGAGATAGGCCAGATATAGAACTCCATGAATGTAAGGTTTTGGAGTTCTTTCAGAACTGGTTTCTAGTGTGAAGGTTAATAATCCTGCATAGAAAATGGTAGCTCTGAGTGTGTTGATTTCCTAGAAGCTGTTTTTCGGTTTGTGTTTTCCAGTTTTACCAAATGGAAGCATGGTGGGGAGTGGTTTAGAGTCATTGCATTGAAATAATTTTGTATTCAAGTTGTAATTCAAAGGACACTTCTGAATAGATTTCACCCATTTTACTTGTTCTCTAGAACACTTTCTAATAAGCTGATAAATTGTATATCTTGAATTGGCTTTGCCATGTGATGCCACTCAAATGTGCTTTGTAAATTTAAAAAGAAATGGTTAACCCTTTATGATCTGACAGTTGTCTAAAAATAATCATGGAACAGAGTCCCAGAATGGTCTGGGTTGGAAGGGATCTTAAAGCTCATCCAGCTCTACCCCCTGCCATGGGCAGGGACACCTTCCACTAGACCAGGCTGCTCCAAGCCCCTTCCCACCTGGCCTTGGATACTTCAGGGATGGAGCAGCCACAGCTGCTCTGGCCAACTTAATATTTAAGTAAAAAACTCTGCTTGTGCAAGACACCACTTACTCTATCACTGTTTTCTTTGAAGTTCTGTTTGAAAGCTTAAATTAAAGTTCTGTGCAGGTCTATGCAAGAACCTGTGTTTAACAATTGCTCCTGCCAAGCTTTGAACAAGCCTTGGGAAATGTTTCCAAAAATCTGTAGCAATTTAGAAATTGTACATCTGCCTGGTTATGTAAGCTGTTTCTGTGCTTCGTGTAGGAGTTCTGAAATGGTCAGTGAGGAATCTTCCTGGTGGTGTTGCTTTCCTTAACTAAGCTTGGGGCGTAATGAGCTGTTGCAAGAATTTGATGCTTGTGGTAGAACAGGCTGAAATTAAAACATTCGTTCGTTCTTCCTTATAACAATCGTGCAGCAAACAGGAATTTTCAGACTGAAAGGGAATGTTGATTAGAACTGGCTCCAAGCAGCCAGTGTTGCCTCCACTGGCTCCCAGCAGGTCTTTCACAGGTGTCCATGTCCCCCACCAGCCTTTCCTTGTTTTTCCTACAGTTATGCAGAAAGCGTGGCGCGAGAGGAACCCGCAAGCCCGGATTAAAGCAGCCTATCAAGCTCTAGAGTTGAACAACGAGTAAGTTTATAAGTTCAGTTGCTGTATTTCTAGTGTGAAGGATTAAGTGGAAGGATACTGAGCGCACTATCAGCTTCTTCATTTAATAATTCACTTTTAGCAAAGTTCTGAATAGCTTAAGGGGGACTCTTGGGACTGGGAATTGCACGTGGGGCTGTAAATTGCACTGAAGTGTTGAACTGTCCCACTAAAAACATCTTTTTTGCTGCTTTTTTTCTTAAATCGTTGTATTAGTGGCAATAACAAATGAGAAATCTTATTCAGGTGTCGAATGGTCTAAATTGAATATGAGAGCATGTATTTCAGGGATGGCATTGTGGTGGAACTGTATTTGGAATTCACAGATGCCGCTCCTGTAAAGGATTTAAAAACACTCTCTATCATAAACCAAAGAATTTCACCCACTCCTGTGATCCGCTTTATGTTGTCTCATTGTTTTTGCGTAAAGTATTTTAAAACCTCCTGGTTTTGAAAAAGCAAACCAAGCAAAGAAAAACCTTTCCAGACAATTACAGACCATTTCTACAGTTTTGAGGAAAATAATGTAACTTGCTTGAAGAATTTTTTCCTTTGTTTTTTTCTCCAGATGGGGTGTGTGTGTATTTTTTGTCTGTAAAATGGAAAAGGTTTCTTTTTTCCTGTCACTCCCCCTTTGAACTCAAGTCAGTATTTTGGAATTTTAATATTGTCAACGCTTACATCTTAAACATAAGTGAATCTTGCCCATTTCTAATGCTTCTAACACTTACTAAAATACTAAACTTCCTCCGTCGAAATAACTAGTAGGTTTTTCTCTTATTTCAGTTGTGCTACTGCATATGTCCTCCTGGCTGAGGAAGAAGCAACAACTATTGTAGATGCTGAGAAATATTTCAAGCAGGCTCTGAAAGCAGGAGAAATGATTTACAGAAAATCTCAGAACTGCCATTCCCAGAGCCCACAGCACGAAGCACAGCTGAGTAAGGACTTTGAATCACATGAACTCTTGGGTTTGTGGGAGCAGAAATGTAAAAGTAAAGTTATAATTAGGAGAGATAAGGATTGAAACTGATAGACTAATAAATTGTTGTCTTTGTAATCAGGAAGAGACACCAATGTACTGGTGTATGTGAAAAGGAGACTAGCTATGTGCGCCAGGAAACTTGGAAGAATACGAGAAGCAGTAAAAATGATGAGAGATGTAAGTAAAAGTAAAACAAAAAACTGAGTTAACCATTATTTTTGGTCACGTTGTCCTAATTCATGGTTTTAAGTTCATTTCTAGGCATCGTAATCAATCTCATTGAATTATTTTCCCATAGAATTTGTACATCATGACTGGATGGGGTTGTGAGTAACCTGGTCTAGCAGAAGGTGTCCCTGCCCTTCTACTATGGCAGGGCATTGGAATGAGATGAGCTTTGCTTCCAACACAAACCATTCTGTGATTTTACGAAATGATGCAATTCTTTTCATGCTGCTTCCATGCCAGTTTCTAACACTCTGAGACAACAGAACATTGAAAAATCCTGGATTATTGTACTTTTTTCTATTAAGTATTTCAGTGATTCAACTGCAATTCTATATGTAATTTATTTCTCTTTACTGATTTGCAGTTGATGAAAGAATTTCCACTTCTCAGTATGCTGAATATCCATGAAAACCTTCTAGAGGCCCTTCTGGAGTTACAGGCTTATGCAGATGTCCAGGCTGTTTTAGCCAAGTACGATGGTAGGTGATGCCTGTTGGAGAATGTGGGTGGTTTTGAATAAGAGTATAAGTGAGGTGAGCAGGGGATGTCTGTCCACAGACAGGAGCCTACCCATGGCCTCAGCAAGGTGAGCAGATTCCCTTCATCAGTAACAAATAGGTGCTTGCAGAGTGCAGGTCAAGTTCTGCTTTTGACTGCTGAGGTCAAGTTTTGGCAAACTAAATTGCATATGAATTACTTTCTATGTTTTTAAGTTACTTCTGATCTGTAAAGAAATCCTTGCTTCAATTCAAGGATTATTTTAATTAATCTCTTCTACATCCCTGGTTATGCCTAAGTTCATCAGCCTTTTTCAGCCAGCACACAGCCCTGTAAGTAATTGATGTAAATAAGCTGGAAAAGGTAATTTTCCTTTTTGTCGTCTTCCAGGCTTGGTCTTGTGCTTCTGTAATACTGAGGTTGCTCATCAGAGATTAGCAGTGTGCAAACATCCTGCTTGCCAGAGATCAGTAGTGTGCATCAAATGGTGTAGTTTGCTTTCACTTTCCATCTCAATTAGTAGGTTTCAGATATTGTGTAAGTCTAAATAAAGGTTAATAAAATACATACTTATTTTTTTATTGCACTCAGTTTTGCCACCTAGACAGTGCCCACTTCGTGAGTGTACAAAGGGCTGCTGTCAAAGCAGGGCCTTAAATCACCTTTGGAATGGAGGGACATAGCAGTGTTTTATGACAGTTATTCTCAGAAGTTGTTGAGTTCTCTCTTATGTCAATTCTTCATTGCCTCAGGGAATCAGAAGTATGATATTTTCACCCAAATCCTGTGCCACTTGTACATGGCCAGCCTAGCACCCTGCTCCCATTCCTTGATCCTCTTCTGGGTGGATTCCTTTTAATTTATGGAAACCATTTGCACTTTGCCCAGTGCTTCTTTCTGTTAACACCAGGAATTGTGACACTTTCTTAAGAAAGCATTGCTGATTTTTTCCTGAGCATCTGGAAAAATGAGTACAAGCTTCAAACTCCCTGCAGCACCCCTGTGTTTTGCTTGACACGACAGCCAGACTTGTAGTAAGTGATGGACAAGCCCAGGATGGGATTTACAAAAAAAGCAAGAACCATCTGACTATACACAACGTGGTACTTGGGAATTAGACCCCAGACTTTGTCTGCTTTTAAAGTAAACTTGCACTGTGGAGTGCTAACCTTCTAATCTGTAATTGTCAGATCAAGCTTGGCTTCAAATATTCTACAAAGCTACAACTAATAGAATTTTCCCCTGTGGAACTGCAAAAGAACGGAAATTTCAGTTTTGTTAAAATTCATCTACCTGTCTGTACTGTAATTTTTTGCGGTCAGCTTCTGGTCAGTCTCTCAGTGTTGTATAAAACTGTGTTAATGTACAGTTGCAAAATTAAGTAAAGGTTAGAAGCTTACTTTAAATCTTTGTGGGTTAATACAGGAAATACAGTCTGTTCTTACGTATATTTATATGTGCATTTCTCTTTGGATTCAGTTTCAGTGTGTTGGTACATTTAGAAACAAAAAATGACTCTACCACCTAAATACAACTTTGAGTTTTCGATCTGAGAGTGACTGGTGACTGTGCAAAGAAATTCAAAGTTTCTAATCACAGCTGAAATGTTCCAGATGTTACATTTATTGTCTCCCATACCCAAGGAAAAATCTTTAACTTGAAGGATGTGGGTTTAAAATGTTTGTATTGCCTTAGAATCTTACGGCTTAATTATTTTATTTTATCACAGATATCAGTCTTCCCAAATCAGCAGCAATATGCTACACAGCAGCTCTGCTAAAAGCCAGAGCTGTTTCAGAAAGGTAAGCAAGGACGTGTGAGAACAACAGTTTGTTGCTAATCTTGGGTTCTGATGTAAAATATGAAGGCAAAACGTCTAAATCTTTTATGTTTTAAAAGTACTTCTAATCTGTAAAGAAATCTTTGCTTCAATTAAAGGATAACTTTAATTTTTAGTCTTTTTTACATCCCTGATTATGCCTAAATATGTAGCAGTTACATTTCTAAGAGCAAGTTGAGTGTATTTATATATTGACATATATTTGTGTGTGTAATAAAACACAATTTAAAATTCCTTTTAAGCCTTCATAAAGTTAGTACAGGTGAGGATGTTTTTCGAGAGCCCATGTATTGGCCAAGTGCTTTTATATAAATTCTGTTTTCAGTGTTTTGCTTGGGATTTGTTTTTCGGGGTGGGTGCAGGATGTTTGTGGTAGTTGATGCTGGCATTTCACTGTAGTCTGAGCCCAGCTCCACCTCCAGCAGGTGATGCTGTAGCAGGGAGCTGAAAGTCAGGGCACTCACTTGACGTGATTGACGTGAATTTTCACGTGTCATATGGGCATGGATAACAGTCAAGATAGCTAACTTAACATGAACATTTTTCTTCTAGAAGAGTTTGTTTATCTTCCTTGATAAACCAGCCAATTTTTAATGAACGCCAAGCTCGCAGTGCAAATAAACACCTGGTTAGCATTTATTACTTTTGTTCAAGGTGGGTTTTCCCCTTCAGGTTCTCCCCAGAAACTGCCTCCAAGAGAGGGCTTAGTACAGCAGAAATAAATGCTGTGGAAGCAATTCACAGAGCTGTGGAATTTAACCCTCATGTTCCAAAGGTAAGAGTTTTTTATTTCCTATTGGACCACTTGTAATGTATTCTGAAAAATACCATATTGTAATATAATTTTGTTACTGGAGCTTTTCTGGCCCCATGTTTTTTTAAATTTGATTATAACTCCAGCCATGGAGTTGTTAAAAACATTAGTATTTATATCATAAATGTTTTGTGGCCAGATTTTTTTTTTTTTTAATAATAGCTGATGTTCAAACAGGGTGTTTTGCACAAAAATTTAAACTTGGAATTTCCTAACTTGTTGGAAAATCCAGTATGGTATTACTGAAGGCCCTTAACTCTCAATAAGGGTGGACATTCATAAATATAAATGTAGATATTTAAAGTCATAGAGTAATCACAGAATGGTTTGTGTTGGAAGGAACCTTAAAGATATCTCATTCCAGCACCCTGCTTCCAAGTCCCTGAAGCCAAATTAAGTTCTCCAAACAATTATCACTCTAGTATTCCAAACCCCTTGATTCTGCTGTGCTTCCAGCCATGGCTCCATGGGTATTGAAAGATCTGCAGTCACTTATTTTCTTCATCCACGTGTAAACAAGATTAAGAGTCTGTATCACCACAGGCTGTAATTTAGTGTCTGGCATCAAAATGTAGATTCCACAGAGCATTGGGTGAAAATAAAATCTTGCATCGCTTTTTACTGTACAGTGATGCTTTCAGTATGAAACCTCGAAGCAGGAGGTTGGCTCCGTGCAGGGTCTAATCCTCTGCAATGATGGTGGAGTCCCAGTGGCTGCTGCTGGGAGGCTGGAATGATCCGGCCGCTCCGTTCTGTCTGCCTGTCCAGTCCAATGGAATGTGCACTGAGGAAGCTAATTGCTGGGAGAAATTGCTGCTCTTTTGCATGACTGATCAAGAGCGTAGCAAGTTCATTTCAGACAGTCTCAGACAGATTTTTCTTTAGCCTCTGCCTTTAGGGGCAGAAGATTATAATGCATTATCATTATCTAAAAGTTCTTCTGTTTTGGGTATCCTCCAGTTGTTTCTGGAGCCTCATATACCTTTTTAAAGAAGTTAAAGATCGTTGCAAATAGGCTGTTAAAATATGGTCTGTAGTTCTGCAGAAAAATGCAGAAACTGATTCCAGGTTTCAGTAATTTGACTTTCTTTTCTAATTGTACATTTATCCATTCTTCATGGGGTTTTTATTACAATATTGCCTTGAGGCCAATTGATTAGATGACAGAGCAGAATTTTACTGGTGCAGGCTATCTAGAACTCTAAAATGTTTATGGTCAAAGCAAACAAGTGAATAAGGGCAGAGAAGTGAAGCAACTTGCCCAGTGGGTCACAGAGGGGGAAGAAAATCTGATCTTTGAATTTCCACTCTGTTCTGTCCCATAGTCTAAAAATAAATGAGTATGTAAAGTAGAAATCCCTTTGTTCGCCCAGCTGATGAAAGTGATTGTACGTAACGTCATTTTGCATAAGGAAAACAAAAGAAGGTTTGTTTCTCTTTGTTCTGCTTTTACAAGGCTGGGGTTTGTTTGGAGAGTTAGAACCAGCTAGAAAAGTGGTTCTCTTAAGCCATTTCAAATTAGAAATCTGTAACTGCATTTTGGTACTGTGTGAAACAATCTTTTGCAGTCATTTTCTGAATATCTTAGAGATTTTTATTGTGTATAAAGACTTCAAAACCTTCAGTTCAGTACTGAGGTACCTTTCAGTACTGACACCTTGCCTGTTTTATACTAAAACATGGACATTAAAACCTGCCAGACTGGAATTTTTCTGTTTATGTGGTAACATAGGCTCAGAGAGTGCCAAAGCCTGGAGTTGAGCATTGGTGTGTTGTGACAATACTTGCAGTGGGGCTTCACCACCACTGCTGGGTTTATATTCCCAGTTAGCATAATGGAAAAGCGGGCACTGTGGAGAGCATGAGGAGTTGGGTCAGGGGTCAGATATTTGAGACCATTTTCCCACAGCAGAGCTGTGTGAGTGATCCTTTACTGTGTTAAAAAAAAAAAATTAGAAAAAAAATTGAAGAGGATTAGAGGGGATTAGCAAGACTATTACCCTCTGGAGTGCAGGCCCAAGGCACTGAGAGAAGAACCTAGCCAGGCAGCAAATGTGCTTTATTTGGCTGGGGCACAACCCCTCCTACATTCCTTGAAGAGTCTGAATGGGTAAAGTTAAGTCCTCAAACTGGATTAGTAAATTATCTCATAGTTTGTGGCATCTGATGAAATAAATCTGTGAGTTAGCTGCATTCTTACACTTTGGGGGACACTCCAAGGAATTGCCAGCTATGTTGATCAAAGATGTGGATTAACTTTGGCTGTTATTGAACGAGACACTACATGGTAGGAGAGAACAGCTCACAGGTAAATACTGGAGCTAAAACTGTAATTTTGTTTTTGTAAAAACTAGTCATCTGTTTTTAAAAGCTAAGTTCAAATGAATACCTGACTTTTTTAATGTACCATGAGAAAATGTGGTATGTTAAAAAAATTGCATGTTCTGTGTTGCAGAAGAAATGGGAAATGATTAATCTTTGTGTTCTTTGACCCCTCTGAACATCAGATTTTCTGCTGATGGAGGGAGAGGGCTGGAATTGAAAAAATCTGAAATCAAAGATACTTTGTGGTAGCTCAGTAAAGCCACATTAAAAGAAGATTTTCCTGGGTTTGGTTTATTATTCTTCTTTTGGTTAGCACACTGACACTTTCAGGTTTGCTGCTCATACTTTAGAGCTAACAAGTCCTCAACTGCCTACATTGAAACATTCAGTGATGAAGTAATGAGCAAAAATACCATTGGTTTGGGGTTTTTTATCAGCCTAAATTTGTCCCTCATTGGTGTTGCACCTGCAGCATTATGCTTAACATCTGTTCCACAAGAATGTATTTTTATTTTGTCTTACTGAAGCTGTATGTTTTTTCTTGATTTTTTTTTTTTTTTTGTGTGTGAAAGCCTAATTTAAGAGTCATATATATAGGAATGTGTTTTGCTGCTTTTCATTTCTCACGTGAGTGCAGCCTGGAGGCTATGTGGTAGAAACTAGCCCCTTCTACACTCAGTTATACCTAAAATGGTCATTTGTGTTTCACAATTAAAGGTTTTGGAACATTCCATGTAACCAGGTGAGCTTTCCATTTTTCCTTTCAGTATTTACTAGAAATGAAAAGCCTAGTGCTGCCTCCAGAGCACATTCTGAAGCGAGGGGACAGTGAGGCAGTAGCCTATGCTTTTTTTCACCTCCAGCACTGGAAGAGGATAGAAGGGGCTCTAAATTTGCTGCACTGCACATGGGAAGGCAGTAAGTATCTCCTTTATTTTTTTCTGTACAGTAGATGGGTCTCTCTGCCTTTGCCCCCCTGAAACATGATTGGTTCTCTTTGTGAGAAGCTGGTTGCCGGATTAGATACAGATCTAATGTCACTCACCCTTTTTGCAGCATTTAGGATGATCCCATACCCATTAGAGAAAGGACATCTCTTCTATCCCTACCCGAGCTGCACAGAAACAGCAGACAGAGAACTGTTGCCAAGTAAGTGGTTTCTAAGCAGTAATGATAATAAAACACAGGCTAAGGGCATATTCAGTTTGTGGTATTCTGTATTTACCTTACTGTGTTTTTTTTTAGTTTGAGCTTCCTGTGAAGGGGATTCAGCTATTTGTTGATGTCCCTCCCAGCAGATCCTGAAGCACTTGATGTGTGTGTGTGTGTGCGTGTGTCTGTGTGTGGTAAATGTCAGCTTGATGCTGTAACAGCCTAAGTCCTTCAGAGATTAAATCTGTGTGTAGTACGTTCAGACTGAGTCTGGCCAACTTTGAGAAGTACAAAATTGACCATTTGTTAAAAATTGCTTTTAAAAGAATTCGTGGATTTGATTGCTGTGGTAGCAAGGAATCAATGCGTGGTTCCAGTCCTGCATTGGGTATCCAGTAAAACCTGTCTGTGATCTTACAGAGAATCTTTGGTTAATCTGTAGCTTCACAGAACATGTATTGCTTTCTGCCATTAATTTAATGGTCTGTATTTATCTGCTGGCCGCCTCCTGGGACTTTTTATACATATATTTCTATGGATTTATATTAACATTTGATACTGAAAAGTAAGCCTTATCCAGCTGCTCTTTGCTTCGAGGTTACTTCATGCAATTATGAGTCTACATGTTTTTTCCTTTGGGCAAGACAAATAAACTGTATCATTACTGCCTGTACTCATGATATTTGGGAAAATAGCATTAATTTAGATTAGAATTGAGCTGTTAATTATACATCTTAACTGAATTCCTTTGGGGTTGAACTTCTATATCTTGAAGAAACACAATTCCCCTGGGACTGGAAAGGGCTACTGCAAAAGCACCAGCAGCCCCACAGAGACCACAGCTGTGGAAAGGAAAACTGCACAGATGTATTTCTATTTAAAAGCCTGAAGTTATATTTAAAATGTGTAATTTAAATTTGCCCCCAGACTGCTTTAAATTACTCATTTCTCACTTATGCAGGATATTGCACAAGGAATTCCTTGGTTAGCAACTAACCCTAAATTGTAGACTTCCCAGCATAATTAAACACCAACACATGCAGATATTTCAACAGGATCACTCACGCATTCCTGTTATGTTTTAAATATAAAACTACCTATAAATAAAATCATCTTAGCACTTTTATTGCAGTACTTCTTTGAGAAATCTTGACGCTTAATTTTTAAAAAAAAAATCTATTTAAAATAATGTTGACCAAATCAATGATTCAAACAATCTGGATTGGTTTGATGAGTAACACTTCTCAAATGTCTGTGAACGTATAGAATTAGCTTTAGTTGTCTTTACCTGATTTGAATTTGGTTTAAATTTCCCAGTGTAGGAAAAGCTGCTGCAAAAATAATTAATTCCTATTTTTTAAACACTTTCCTAAATTATATTGCTCCACGTTTTAGAAATGAGGTGAGTTTCTATATAGCATGAATCTCTGGGTACCGTTAACATCTCTGATGGATGTTAGACATGGATCTTCAAATATTCTACATAATTGTGCTCCAAAATTGTATCATTAAAACCAAAACAAACCCTGAGCACTTTGCCATTAATGAGTTGCAAGAGCACAAGACACTTTTGCTGGGTTTACTCTTCTAATGGTGCTTTAATGTGCTAGCATTCAGAAGCAGTAACTGGGAGGGTAAAGTGTCTTTTTCCTCCACAGACTTCAGTTTAAAAAAGAATACAATTGCATTTTCTCATTTGACAGAAAAAAGCTCATTTATAATTTTAGGTTTTTGTTAGATTTTAAAAACTGCTTGTCAAGAAGGACAGTCCTTTTAGAATTACTTATGTCTGTAGAAACTATTTTTTTCTTCATTTTAAAATATTTTCAAATTACTGAATAGAAATCAGAGCTGCAGGTATCCATCCAGAGCCAGTAAGTAATTGTAAATTCACCCAGCAGGTCCTCAGCAAGTGACCAGTAGTAGTGTCGTGAGTGCTGAAAGCTCTCACATGCCACCCTTGGCCTGGCTAATCACCTGCTTTGGATTTTGTTACCAGAGATTGGAAACTGCAAGGAGCTGCTATGTGCAGAATTTATAACTCAGTCCTGGTGCTGTTTTCTTTGAGGTCTGCTCTGTCAGCTGCTCTGAACAGATTTACTGTACTCTACAACCAAAAGTCTTCAAGAAGTACAAAGAAATATATGTGTATACAACATGCTGGTTGTTTTGTACTTGCTCAGCTTCTTACAGGGTGTGGAGATGTGCCATTCTTTTCAGGTAACAGGATTAGAGCTCCAGGGAGTTGAAAACACCTGAATTGTTTTAGTTGGTTTGGGTAATTTTTACAGCTTGTGAACTTTACAGTTGTTCCCTCTGTCCTGCTAGAAGAGTAGGTACCAAAAACTGAGCCTGATGAAATGCTTCAAAAATAAAGCCCATGCAAGTGAAAAAGAAGACTGGGAAGAGAATATTAATAATGAAAACAAATATGTAAAGACTATTAATAATGAAAACAAGCATGTGATGTAGGGGAAAATTTTTTAAGAAGTTAAAATACTGGAACCTAAGATGTCTTGCATGAGTCTTTCATTCTGAAAGTCTAGAAATGAGTTACAAGGCTATAAATAATTCAGAAAGCAGTCCTTGATTATCAAATGTCAACATTCTTCATTTTTTCCTTTCAGCATTTCATGAAGTCTCCGTTTACCCCCAGAAGGAACTTCCCTTCTTCATCCATTTCACAGCAGGCCTGTGTTCCTTTTCAGCTATGCTGGCCCTCCTTACCCACCAGTTCCCTGAGCTGATGGTCATTTTTGTGAAAGCTGTAAGTACTGTCTCTATCATGGGGCTTGCTAAGGTGTCTCGTGGGGTTTTGGGAATCTTGAAGTCCCGGGTGAAGTAGCCTCTAGTCAGTCTCATGGTTGTGGGACATAAATTATTTTATCTGCTTTTGTAAGAAACTCAGTAGTGACAAACACATGTTGAAATTTGAGCAAAACATCTATTTTGACAAGAGATGAACTATTAATATTACATACCATGGCTGTAATTTGCACTGTTACGGTGAGAGAGCAGCATTTCAGCACCAGAGAAATTTTGCCACAGAGGACTCTGTTGAGTATGGATTTTATCCTTGTGGAAGTGCATGACTGCAGTGGGAGAGCCTCAGAAATAAATTTGTTGACTGGAGATTTTGAGAAGCGAGTAAAAGGCAGGCTCAGCTGCAGGAAAACAGGTCTTTGTGAGCATTGAAAAGCCACAGCATGATGTAAATGGAATGGATGAGAACAGGTAAAGTAACTAGTGACTACGAACCAGATTCAGAACTGAGTTTAGCTGTCACTTAACCTCTCAGGAGCTCAGCCAGTGGTTTTATATCTCATCTGGTTTCGCTTACTAGATAGAGAATGTGTTCAGTGACCACAGTTCTGTCATTTGAGTACCTTTTCAAGGATAGAAGTTGGACTCATTGGTAATAATCTGTGATGCTTTAAATGTATCTTAAATATGTCTGTGGGTGTCTTCTGTGCCTGTCTCTTTTCTCCATCTCTACCCTGCTCTTTTTAGGGTTTCTTTCCCTTACTTATTGGTTAGCATCTGCTGGCTGCAACCTTGTCATCTTTTCCTGCATTCTGGAAGCTGAGAAACAAAGTGCATAGGCAGCTTCCTGCCCCAGCTTCTCAAACTACTCCAAGCAGTAGGTTTTGCCTTTATTGGACTGTGGATCTCTTGCAGTAGAGCAGAGTAGCAGGTAAAGAGCTCTGAACTCTTAAGTGAATCATTTATTCTGGCTTTGCTAGTCAAAATAGAGGGTAAAAGACATTTGCGTCCTGGCTGGTTTACTGCAACAGGTAATGGAGATGCAGGAGGAAAGCCCTTCTTTTTAAAGAATACTTTGTTCCTGAAAGTGTTGGCTTTACTAGTGAGCCCAGTCCAGTGTCCAAGTCATGCAGGTCTGAGAGTGGGGCCTCATTTCCACACAGTTGTGTTGATCTTTATGCTGGAAAATGTAGTTGGACATGCCAGTGACAAATTTCAGTGCTGCTCATAATTGGCTGGGTTCACAGTAACTAGGGGCTAGCTATCTGCACAATTAATTCTGTAACGGCTGCATTAGCAAAGTTGTATGATTTCCAAAGAGATACAAGGTCAAATGTTATGCTAACAAAGAATTGCTTGGTGAAGTTCTCTCTGCTGGGTTTCTTGAACCAAAAAAAAGAAAAGACTTTGTACGATTGAGTTGGCTTTGCAGTTGGAACATCCAGTGACATGCCCAAGTGTGGGGAAAAAGCCTCCCAGGGTTTGGTCATTTGGCAGTGTGTTTATTTTGTTTATTTTCTTTAGGAAAAGATGGATAGTGTCTGTTCAGCTGAAAAGATAGATGATCAAGAAGAGTGCACATTGCACAGCATTCTCCCAACCAAATCACGGTGGAAGTGGGCACAGACAAAGGGGTTCTTGATACTCTCTGTGGCAGTTTAATATCAGCAAAAAGTTGAAATTGTGTACTGAAATCATCAGGCAAGAAGGGAATTCTGTATTATTCGCTTGAGATTGACAGCTGAGAAGGAAATACCAACTTCCAGTATTCTCTATTTTAACTAGAATTGGTGTTGACTGTCAATCATACTCTAATGATAAAAATTCTTCTGTATTTTACTTATTAGATGATTGCACTCATAATTCCATTCCTGATTCAGAGGAATTCAGAGAACTTGTAAGAAACAGTGATACTCAACATCAAAGTAACATTTCTGTTTTTATTGCCCACAACAGGGGTGTTGCAACTAGATGACTTTTAGGGTCCCTTCCAACCCAAACCATTCTATGATTCTGTGATTCCGTGTTTTAGTTAATAGATTGCTCCAATAGTTTAACTATAGGTGATGCTGTGATGGCTCCTAACACTTTATATATACTCTCTTGTCTTCTGGAGGTCTGTAGTAGTAGCATCTAGTTGAATTTTCATACCAAAAGTGGAAGATTATCTTCTGCTTAATGATACCAGCCTTTCCACTCAAGCATACTGTAATAAAGCAATTATTATTTGCTATATTGAGCATTATATCTTCAAGTAATTCCAGTGCTTTAAGCTTTTAAAATTATTTTTTCCTATGTATTTCATTACTTCAAGTATTTTTCATCTTACTCTTCTTTAACTTATTAAATATAGCAATTTGAGATAATAAAGTTCTAGCTGGTATATCTGGAGTGCTTTGGCCGTAGATAAAAGCAATGCAAAATGTATTTCCAACTCTTGAATTTCCAAGAAACCTAGAACACAGTTTTAGGAAAGGCAATTGGAAAGTATTGTGTATATGGAATTTTTCACTGTAAATCTCCAAGCAGCGACTCCTTAGATTACATTTCAGTTACTTCTTAATCAAACTGTTTTTCCAGCAGTTGAATCCACAGCAAGCTGAATGCCTCAGGAGAGGTTTAAGAAGTTGAATACCTTTCTATTGACTTGAAAAGTCTGAGTTTACATATTTTCATTTGTTAGTGCTTGAGTTTGTTTCCTCCATAATAAATCACAGGGTAAACCTTGGCAAATTGCTAAAAATATTCCAAGTGGCCAAAAATCACAAGGAAGCATTTACTAGTTCCAATGTATACAGTGTGATACAGCATCAGCAGAGGCCGGAGCGCTGGCACCGGCTGCGGGAGCGGGAACTGCTCCTGCCCCCGCGCTCCCGGCCCTGGGAACCGGCGCCACGGGGATTTGTGGTGTCATGCACGGGTCAGGGGGTTTGCAGGTGTTGGGGACTGGTGCTGGCAGAATGTTGAGCATTTACTGATGCAGTTAGAGCCCATGAAGATGCCCAGAGAAGCTGTGGCTGCTGCATCCCTGGAGTGTCCACAGCCAGGTTGGATGAGGCTTGGAGCAATCTGGGCTAGTGGACGGGGTCCCTGCCCATGACAAGGTGTTGAAATTAGATGATCTTTAAGGTCCCTTCCAACCCAAACTATTCTATGATTCTGTGATAACTGTATGACTTGGTGCTGGTGAGGACAGTGGAACAGGCAGTGGTAGGGGATCCACAGGAGCTGCAGTACCAGTGCAGGTGCTCCCTGGGCCTCGCTGTTTGTTTCATCCAGATTTCTGATCTCTAGGAGAATCACACTGTTGTTGATCATCAGACAGCTCTGTTTCTCAAGTAGTTGCTGTTTAGATTCTTCACAGTAGGAGGGAGGGTATGCAGGTGATGATAATCTGAACAGCTCACTGAACAAGCTGAAAACCACTGCTAGATAAAACATCTTCCATCGAAATTGCGGACAAAAGGGTCTGATTGTTTTTTCATTCCGTATGAATTTTAGTTTTTAATAATTATGTAGATGGAGAACTGGGTGGATGTGTATCATCTTGCAAAACTGAGGTTGCACAATTCCTTCTGTAATACAAAGACACCAAGAAGTCTACAAGAACACCAGTGATACAGAGTGACAGCAGGCACTGTAAACAGATCTCAGAAGTTGCTGAAAACACTGAACATACCTTCATAGAATCGTGGAATGGTTTGGGTGGGAAGGGACCTTAAGGCTCATTCCGTTCCACCTCCTGCCGCGGGCAGAGACACCTTCCACTGTCCCAGGGTGCTCCAAGCCCTGTCCAACCTGGCCTTGGGCACTTCCAAGGATGGGGCAGCCACAGCTTCTCTGGACAATTCCAAGCAGATCAATCCCATTTTTTACCATCTGAACCTTACCTTACTGGAATACACCAGTATAAATTATTATTAAAGTACTGAAAAAATAGTGCAGGAGTGTTCCTGCTGTATGATAGTGAAAACAACTTTCTTTTTCAGGGAATTGGACAAAATCCTAAGACAGTCCCTGTTCCGAAGTGGTTTTATATGGATTGCTTGGTATTTTCACAACAAAGAAAGAGGTCATGGGACTTAAATTAAAAATTGGCTAATTTTTATGATTGCAAGATTAGGAGAAAACATTTCTCGTTTTGGCTGTTCCCTAGCTCCCTGTTGGAGGATTCCTTGCAATTTTGTCTGTGGCAGCCATCTACGGACAGAAAATAGGGCAAAGCAGAGCTGTGTCTGGCAAGTCCTGCTTTGTGTGACACTCTGCTTTACTTTAAGAACAAATCCCCCTACCACTTTCCCCAAAGCTCATTAAGTGAGACTGGAGAATTAACTTTTTAGCCAGCTGCTGAACTTTTCATATTTATAAACACTTGAGTCTTTTGCTTATCTAAGAGAAAATGTGTATAGTTTGGAGATGTGCACTTCCCTGCCAATGTGTAATGAGTGGTTCTACACTTGGTAGGAAAAAAAAAGCCTGAAGTTTCCTGTCAGAGCTGAGTGTCGATGCCAAGGGCAAAGGTTTCTTGCCTTGCTAATCTACATCTTAACTCATGCACTTAATGTGAAGGTGCCACACGCAAACAGGCAGGGAAGAAGCCCACTGCAAGGAAAAGCTCCTACACTGCTGTGAATGTTATGTTTTAAAAGCCTTTTTAATGTAATATTTGAGGTTATGATAGAAGCCAGGAGGGCCAAAGTAAAACCTTCAAAGTAAATGAGTCCTGTTGTTGCTAACTCATGAAATGAGGGTTTGCACAAGGATAACCTGAGTGCCAGTGGAATACTTGGGGGATGGGTTGAGAAGGTGCAGGGGAGTTTGCATGATTTGTTTTAGCCTAATCTTACTTCTGGAACTGTTTAGATGGCATCTAGAATATGGATCCCGTCTGGAAGCACAGACTGGTCTTGGTGGATGGGCTGTTCAGTTTGAGTTGGTGACCTGTAAATAATCTGTGTCTGAATATTGAAAAAACAAGGTGATCTTTAAGGTCTCTTCCAACCTAAATGGTTCTGTGATTCTCTGAAAATCCACTGTCCTCCTCTCCCTGGTGTGTTCAGCCCTGAAAGCAGAGTGCTGAGCAGCTGGAAGAGCTGTAGTATGGAGGAATGCCATCCTAACCCTCTGGCTTTTGCCCAGGTGCTGCGGGTGCTGTGGCCGGTGAATGCTCCCAGTGTGCTGGCCTCCAGCTGAGCGGGCTGCTCCAGGGGTAAGTGGACATGGCTGGAACTGGGGCTTCCAGAGGGTTTTTCTTCTTCTGTGTGTCTTCATTAATATCTAATGTTTACAACAAGCCTATTTCATGGCATCAGTAGTGAAGGGATTGGAGTTCTGTTGCCCTGAGGGAAAGACACAGGTTTTTGTTCATACCTTGAGTCTGCAGAAGGAAGTTGTTTTTGAAACTGAGCTGATTTATTGTTGTCTTCTGTTTCTTTCAGTGCTTTGGGACTCTTCTTTCACCCTTCGTCTTCACTATGGAACACATTGAAGACCTGCTGCTGTCCAGCCCCTGGCATCAGCTGACTCTAGTGTGACTGGAGTGTATTTTCCGTGATAGTTTGATTTTATTCTCATGAGCCTCACTTAGTGGTTGGCTGACCCCCAGTTGTGGGGGCCAAGGAAGAAATCTGGGCTCTTCAAACTGATACCCTGGACAGGCTTCCATATTGATGGTGCTTAACATGTGCATGTCTTCTTTGGCCTTAATCTGTAATCATCTAAGAAAATAGTTCTTGTTGAGCAATAGTTTATTGCGCTCTAAATCACTTGGACAACTGGAAGCTCATACTTCCTCTGTAAGAAAGGAGAATACACAAACTGAGCAGGTGTTTGGAGTATTGATACTTCCTTCTCAGCTGCAGATGCACCAGATACTTGTCTTAGATTTAATTTTATAAGCCTTTTTCAAAATATTTGTTAACAGAAAAGTATGGTTCTTCTTTCTTTATTAAAAGGTTACTACTTAACGCATTAAATTTGTTGACTTCTTAAGTGTCTGTTTAATATAGATTTTATGCAAAGATTTGTTTCTTCTCTATCATATGAGCTTGCATTACTCGAGATGGTAAACTCCTCTGTTTCATGTTACTTCTTTAGGTTTAATTGTGCATCCTTTATTCTTCAAGACAAAGCATTTTGAAAGACAGTATGGCTTCTGAAAATGCCCAGACTGTTGTGATATCTGCATGGGAGTCTGTTGGGAGACCTGAACTTTCGAGTGTTAGTCCAAAGTAGTGTTGCTGTTGATACGAAGACTTGAAGGGAATGGAGAAATGGAGATGTGAAAAACTCTTTGAAAAAGAGTTTGCTTCATACACAGACCAGCCCTGAGGGTTTGTTTACTGCAGAGGGGAAAGGATGGCTGTGGCAGCCACGTGGTTTGAGGTAATTGGTGTGACTTCCATTTCCACTCTCCCATTAGAGCAAAAGTCTTTTTCCCATGCAGGTCTGCTGCTTGGCATCGAGGAAGCAGAGTCATGTCAGCCCAGGCTTCTTAGAGGGGGCAGTGATAAAATAGCACAGGCTTGTGGATAAATGCTAATTCTAAGCACATGAAAACCCATCATCTTACTTTTTGCAGATAAGCACATACACTTACCACTAAGAACTGGGCAGATTTACGTTTGATCTCCACTATCTTTGTGAATGTTTCTGACATTGATGGCTTCTTTCAAAGGTTATGTAAAGTAATCCAGTTTCTGAATCCTGGATGGAAGAAGCTTGCTGTAGCCTACTGTATTCTCTGAAACAATCCCTATGTCAATCAATTACAAGTCATTTGAATTGACTTAAAATACCTCCTTACACAGAAAGTCAAGAATTAATTATTTTTCTTTTTCCTTATTTTCAAATCTTCCTTTACCTTTACCAGAAAATCACCTCTGCATCTCATGTAAGTGTAGTTTATTTTTAACTCTGAAGGGAAACACTTGTTTAGGTAGAAATGCCATTGTTTGCTCTCCACTGTATGTTTCTGTTGACTGGACTTAAATCCAGGTTAAATATTTGAATTCATCCAGGAATCAAAAGGGATGCCCTACGGAAAGATACTACCAGTGTTTTTAATTACCTAACTACTATGTTAATTTTCTCAACTTTCTTTTCCAGTTTGTCGCTGGGGCTGTTTCTCACTTTAGAATCGCTGTGGTGATTAATAGGCCTGTTGTGTTCATGTGATTTCACTTCTTGGTCTGCAGGGGCCCATAAGGTAACCAGCCTAATGCTTTTTAAAGTTGAACCTTTTCCAGCAGTTGTGTGGGGTTATAAATGAAGCTCTGCCTCCCATGTATCATCCCAAGAGCTGCTTTCTCTCACTGTCCTCCCCTGACATAACAGCAGCAGAAAGGGGATGGGCTTGTTCTGAAAGGAGAGCTGGCAGCAGGCTCTGTAATGAAAATCTTCCTGTCTCTAGAAGTGCCAGCAATTCCTGAGGAAGGAGTGCTCTCTCGGATTTTCCAGCAGGATTGTCCATGCTTTTGGGAAGTGTTCCTTTGCCACTTAGGAGCAGGGACTTAGACCTGACCCATACCTTAGTAATACTGTATCAATTACGCTGTGTGTGTATATATATGCACATATATATTTATATAGATACATAAAAAACTACAGTTATGACTCAGGACAAGATGAATATTGATGTAACTTCCTTGAAACAACAGCTGTGGTGACTTTACAGCCATTGGGATGGCAGTGGCTTTTCCACAAGGCTTTACGTGGCATTAACAGACTCCTCAAATTTTCAGTTCATTCAGAGTAGCCAGTGAAAGTCAAATCTTGAAGATCAGCATTTTTTTCTCTACCTGGATCTGTGTATTTGTAAACCAGGGTAATTATAGGCTCTTTGATCATTTAGGCAGAGTTTGAGTTTGAGGTGAGTTTGGTTTGTTGGGTAGTTTTGGGTGCTCACAGTGTCTCACCATGTCACGACAGGTTAGTTCTTGATCAGGATGTCTAGCAAGAGAATGTAGCTGCATTTCTTCCTGCCAGCCTCTGACTTCAGGAGTATCTTCCAAAAAGGACAGGAAGAGTAGGAAAGGGGGAAGTGTTATCACAGTAAAACTATTGTTTGTGAAGCAATTCAGCAACTGAATTCTTGTGTGAATTTGCCCTGTGTTACCACTGATTTTAATGAAAAGTGTCTAAAGATCTTTGTGAATCAAGAGTTTATTGCATGTGCATCTGGAGAGATGATTCAACACGTGATTCAACACATTACTGAAACAACTTGAAGTGTTTGGAAGCTGATGCTTACATGCTGCTGGCTATTTGATTTCATGTAGCTACAGAAGTAGGAGCATTTCAGTATAGTGTGCCATGATGGTACAGTGGTTGCTAGAGCAAAACTTTCCACTGGCTATTGGCACTGTTAGAATAATAAAACTCTTATAGCAGAGGTGAGGCAGTTTAGACTAAAATATTTCATGGTAACAAGGTCTGTTCATTGCAACCCTAGTTCATGTGGTCTGTAAATCACATCAGAATTCTGGGGAATAATCCCTGGCAGATATTTACCATATATGGGAGCCCTTCATTTCTGAAATTTGGAATAGGTGCCTGTTAGTAGCTTTTATGCATGTATGTATGTGGCAAAAGGACTTTTCATGCTGTCAGACACCTTGTTCACTGAGGTTACGGAGACAAATTCATATGCAGATGGCCCTGGGGTGGTTCTCCATCCAGGTTTGTCACAGGCCAGTTCCCTTCCTGCATCTCTCCAGCGCTGGCCAGGCATGTTTATTCCCTGCTCCTCATCCTGGAATTGTTGTGAGGGTGCCAAGCCTCACAGATCCATGACTCTGAGCAAGGCAGGGTGTAAAGGTCATAGTTGAGACCATTAATAACAAGGTGCAAACGGCTGGTTTATATGTAATGTGAAGCTTTTTACTTATTTCATTTTTGCACTTTGGGGGCTCTGTTTGCTTATGGAGCACTTGGTGTCTGGTACCTATTTAGCCTGAGAGCAGGCAATTGGGTTCCTTCAGGCCTTCAGAGGAATGCAGAAAATTGTTCTCTGGTGTTGTAATTCTGCTGGGATAACTGGAGCTTATTTGTCTCACTGCTTATTAAATGCATACTTGTCTAGAGGTCCTCTTTTTTTTTTCTTCTCTTTTTTTCCTGAGAAACATTGGGTAAATCCCAAGGACCACAAGTGAGAGGAAGATTCCAGGAGGAGGGGGAGAGGGAAGTGCCTGCACCTCTCCACAAGCTGCATCATCCGCCTCCAGTGCCAGCAGAATTAAGAGGTTAAATATGAGAGCAGACTCCCTTAGGGAAAGGAGACGCAGGTATGGGGCTCGGCCAGACATAAATTAATATGGCCCTTCCCCCTGCTCAGAGATGAGACCGTGAGGGGAGCAGCACCTCTCAAACACTAACGGATGGGGTGTGTGGTTGGGAGCCAGTGAGGCTGCGCTGAGGTGTCCAAATGGGCCCAGCTGTGCAGGTCAGGAGCACGAGTGAACTGTGCCGTGCTCTTTGCAGAGGGCACTGTGGGCAGCAGGGCAGAGGGCAGATGGGGTTCGTGGAATCACAGAATATCCAGAGCTGAAGGGACCTGCAAAGATTGAGTCCAGCTCCTGGCCATGCACAGGACACCCCAGTGATCCCCCCCTGTGCCTGAAGAGCATTGTCCAAGCACTCCTGGTGCTCTGGCAGCCAAGGGGCCATGACCATTCCCTGGGGAGCCTGTTCAGTGCCCGATCACCCTCTGGGGAAGGAACCTTTTCCTGATATCCAGTCTAAACCTCCTCTCCAGCATTCATACTCAGAACCTAGTAGCTTCTGAGCAACTGCCCAGCTTGCCCTGCTTTGCTGTTAAAAGGGACAGACTCTTGTTGTCTGTCTCCTGCATTTAATTAGGATGGCTGCAGAGGTGATGTATGAGCTGTTGTCACCTGCTTTTGGGTCAAAAATCTCTACAAATCAGTCAGGATGGCAGTAGCAATCACAGTGGGCTTCCGTGTTCAGTGTCCTGTTCTCTGAATTCACCCATCTTACAATGAAGGTGGATAAAGAGTAAAGGCAGCTTCAGTTCCCAGCTCTGTCTCCTGGCTGCCTCCTCCCTGTCTGGAGCCTCCTTGGCGGGGTGTGCTCTGCACGCCCCAGCCCTTACTGGAGGGACAAGACGGTGATCAGGGATTCTGCTCATGTGCTTGGAATTTTCCTCATTTCCAGCCCTGACTGCTGTTCTGTGCTCTTTGGTGGGACCTTCAGTGAGTCTGGTCATTGGGGAGAGTGAGATAACACACCCTTGCTTACGGCATCAGTAAGGGTGCATCCACCACGATGAGTGTGTTCCTCCGTTGGGATCTTCCCCCTTTGGTTATTTCTGGCCAGCAACATTTTCCTTTTACTCTGGATGCGCTGAGTTGTGCAATCACAGTGTGGCCTCATCGGTTGGATCCTTCTCCTAACAACCTCTTGATTTCTTTGCTAATTTGGCTGTGGGCTTTCATCATTTATAAAACAGAGTGACACAGTATGTGACTATTGCATTCTCCTGCCTTGACTCACTGGCTGTGATTCCAGAGCAGTGACCCCCCTGCTGCTAGCTGGAGCAGCCCTCCGTGACTCGGCTTCGGGAATACGGGATGTGAAAGCTTGCACACCGATCTTGACAGGCTGTGCAAATGTTAGTCCAAACACCACAACAAATCTGTCCCTGTGGGCTGGGCCTGTTGCTGCAGGTCATCGTTACACTGATCACAGGTACCGGAGCGAAGCCGCCTGTGTCTTTATGAACTCAGTGGAGAACAGAAAAGGCCCATGGGGAGACAAGGGGGTATTGGGATTGAGATGTAGCTTGGCAATGTATTCACCTGCATTGCTGAGCTCAAGAACTTACAGATCTGGCCATTATGTCCATCCCAAAAAATGGTGGTGTCACCTGGGCTAAGGTATGTTCTCACCCATGTAAAGAAAATCAGAATCATAGAATCTCCTGGACTGTGAAAGAGACCCACAAGGAACATATGGATGTCAAGGCCAATTCCTGGCCCTGTACATGATTTCATGTTTACAATGCCTTCTGCCTCCTCCTGTGTGTACTGTCCAGCTGCTTCAGAGAAGGTAATATATTCAGAAGCTCATTAAAGCAATTAATTATGCTCCTCGTCCTTGAGTGGAGACATGCTTTTGACTGGAGAATAATCAGAAGATGAACTTGCATTAAAGGCTACCTGCACATTTTGTTAAGAGGGACTGTGTGTTCCCTGATGAGACTGCAGCCTTCAGAAATGTTTTGAGATGGAAAACAGCTGCTTGCCAAGGGTGAGTGTGCTGAGGGGAGCTTCCGTGGGGCTCATCTGCAGGAAGGCACTGACCAGTCTGAATTTCCTTCAGCCCACAGTGGGACCTTGTCTTGCACAAGCACTGGGAATTTGCTCTGGCTGACCAGTGTATTTCTATTCCAGTTCTGTGGTTTTTCCTAATTGCTTGTTAATAAATGAGTGTAGCCTTGCATAGTCCTTTGCAGAAGAAACTGTCACTTCTTCTGTCAGGTGGACTTGAGCTCGATGGGCTGTCTCCATGACTGCTTCTCCAGGTACTTGTGTAGCACTTGCACTTGATTACAAGTATTTTTACTCCTCTTATTTACTGCTGTGACAGAGGAAGGCAGCTGCACAGGTGACCTGGCAGCACTAGGGAGGGTTCCTGTCTTAGCTGTGGTTACTCTACAGAGCACTGGAGGCATCCAATTTCAGCATCTCAGTGATGAAACCAGAAAGGGGGGAAGCCAATAAACCCAAGACAACCTGTCCTCAGGAGTTTTCCTCTTGGTTTTAAAATATGAACATCTGCATTCAAGGGGAGGATATGTTTTGGCAGCAGCCATTGATTAAGGTGTAATTCATCAGGTGGGCCCACAGATCTCCTACAGACACCCCCTGGGGGTCCTCTGCAGCAGAAGAAGTGTTTGTTGACAGCTGACCCTGGGTCCCCAGGCATTGGGTCCCTCCCAGCCCAGGGAGTGTGTCCTGCTCTGGGAGGGAGGCTTGGGTTGATGGCTGAGGGGGCAGCATTTTTTTCAGGTCTGTTGTAAATTGATAGTAGGTTGAGTAGTAATGAAGATAAATGAGAGGCTCTTCCTGGTCGATTAGCCTGTGCTGACAGATGCTGTGCTGGCTTGGGATGCCTTTGGCCTGCCTCAAACCTCCTGCTCACCTGCCAGGTACAGCCAGGATGGGCAAATTGTCTCCCTGAAATTCAGAGGGTCTTGGAAGGGCCTGGGGGACACCAGGAGTCTCCTGGGTAAACAGCAGCTCCAATGCAAGAGCAGGGTAGGTGCTGCCCAACCCTCTTGTGCTGTCAGGGAATTGGTTTAATTCTGTAAGAAACAGGTTAGGCAGTGGGGAGGTGGGATTTCTGTAATTCTCTTAAGAGCTCCATTAAAATGTCACCTTTTGGCTTGGCTGTGGCTGTGCAGCAGCTCTGCTGAAGGTCCTTTTTCTGCATGAGCACTCTTGGGGGTTTGGCATGGGGGAAGGTGCTTAATCCAGCCCATGGCAGGCTCTTTTAATTCTTTGAGCAGCTCCCCAATCAAAGCCGATTTCAAAGTGGTTTTCTCTCCCCACTTAAACTATTATTTCCTAGGGCCATTGAGTAAAATCCCTGTTCAGAGATGCTCTTGGTGCAGTAGCCGATGGGTGGCTTAGGACCAGAATAATCTTCTTTGCCTTAATCCTATCCTGCTCCTTTGACCTTCCTTCAGACTTTGCTCTTGTAGCCGACTCAGCTCCCTCTTGCCCACACATCTCACTGCTTCCAGGAGAAAACCCCAGCTCCTCAGAGACCTCTGACATGCCGTCTGGCAGCAGTAAAGCAGACCTCCAGCAAAAACTATTTGCAGGTGAATGTCCCTGTTGACTTGGCCTTTCTTATTGTTGTAAATTTGGAACTTCCATGAAAACTTCCTCTGTGTGAAACGTCCTTACTTGCCCATCAGCACAATGCAGAGTAGTATTAGGAAAATGAAACTCATTTTTCCTGGCTCAGGAAGGAGGCACAGCCTGCCTGGGGCAATGTGCAGCCTAGCTCTGGTGGGGGAACTGCAGGAGCACCCTCAGCCTCAGGAATTGCAATGATTAAGATAATTTCTCTTTTTTACCTGGGTCAGTTTAGTTTCCAGGTTCAACTGTTGTACATTGCATTTGTTTGTGTGGACTGGGACCTTTTGATCAGACTCTATAAAATATCTGTACACTAAATAAAGCATTTTTGTAATGTCTGCTTGCTCAAATTGGTGGAGAAAGAGGAAATTTGTAGAGATGAGGGGTGGATCCCTGTAACTTACCTACCAGCAGCTCTGCAGCTGCCTGCCCCTCCTCTCATCAGCTTCAATTTTAGTTGGTTATGTTTCGAGCGTTTGGGGTTTTTTTAATGGGAAAGAGCTGGAAGTTTATCTAGCATCTCCTGCTCGACCCAGTGCTATAGAACCATGGAATGGTTTGGGTGGTAAAGGACTTTAAAGCTTATCTTGTTCCACTCCCTGCCATGGGCAGGGATACCTTCCACTACACCAGGTTGGTCCAAGCCCCATCCAACCTGGCCTTGAACACTTTTGGGGATGGGGCATCCATGTCCTGAAGTGTGATGCTGCTGAGGAAGGATTCCCCAGGGGCTTTGGATGCTCAACTCTGTGGGAAGCTTTGGGACAGCGGGAGCTGCAGACAGCAGGGAAGAGAAATGCTGCAGGCTGGTTCCTGCTCTGGGGAAGTGCCCAACTGAGTGTGTAGGAATTCAAAAAGCAAAGGACATCATTTTCTGATACAGGTTTATAATGAATTTTGACTTAAAATAATAAGCAGTATACACAACATACACGTGAGTTGTACAGAGATGCTGTTGTATCATTGACTTCAGAACCTACCAGTAAGTTCACAGGTTTCATTTGCTCTCTCAAGCCCTCTCTCAGCATCTAGAGGTGGCCTTTGTCTCTGTGCAGTCCTTCAGGGTTCAGTTCCAAGTTACAAGCTCCACTTGTTCCCAGTGCTGGGGACACAGGTACAAGCCTCGTGCAGACGTGACTCTTGCTCAGTAGGATTAGTGATGTGCCAGGTCTGCTCGAGGGAAACACAGGTATCATGGAACTGTCTTATGGATTCACAACACCCTTCCTCTGGCCTTACAAAAAAGGAAAAGCAAGAGTGCTTTTGCAAGAGTGGGTTATTCTGAACTAGTGTTTTTCGCTGGTGAAGCTTTACTGTAATGTAGATTCTCTGGGGAGGTGCAAGATTCCTCAGCCATCACGTCCTGCCAGTCGGTTCTCTGAATCTGTACTGGTTGCACCGTCCCTTTGCGAAGAGAACCTTTGCAGGTTCACAGTTTAAGCAAGGATCGCAGCCTCCTGCTAGGTCAGGTTTTGCTGAGCAAATTGAAGGGCCCACAGTACCTCCTGGGAACCGTAGTCCTTTCCTTAGTGCTTTGCAGAATTAATTAAATAAAAGCCATGCAGTTGAACTACAGCTCCCAGAACATCATGGCCCTCAGGGCACAGGGGTTTAAAAAAAATTGCAAGGGGGGTGGCAGTGGCTTCTTCCCTCAGTGCTCCCGTCTCGTCAGGTCTGGTCCAACCACTCAGCCCGTTTGGGTGCTTTACACGTGTGCACATCCACAGTGTCCTCGCACTCCTTGCAGCGCACAGCGCAGCACCAGTGGAACTTGCACTCGCACTTGGTGACGCGGGTGACGCGCGTGGTGTCGTACCCCCGGCCGCAGCACATCACCTCACAGCCGTCCGTCCCGCGGGACGCCTTGTTGCACACCCGGCCGGCCGTGCCCAGGGAGCCTGAGGAAGGAAGCGATAGCAGGTCAGGGTGGTGTTCTCCATCGTGTTCCAACACTTCCCTGCCCACCCACCTGCAGGGGTTACTGGTGAGACTGGGCATCTCCATCTGCAGTAGGGACCTTGGGTGCGACTGCTTTAGTGGGGAAATCCTGTTGTTCCTGTCACAGCACGTGCTGCAGTGGCATCTCCAAAGGCAGCACTTTGGAGCCTGGCCAGGGATGCAGCTTTGGTGTCTCTGCCCATGATGGAGGGCTGGAATGAGATGATCTTTCACGTCCCTTCCAAACCAAAACATTCTGGGTTTCCATGACAATCTGCATGGCCCTCTTCCCATGCCCCCTGCTAGAGCCTGTGTTTGCTTCTGCCAGAGCATAAGAGCAGTGGGGGAGAGGGATGGGCTCTCTGCAGCCCCTCTGTGCCTGGGGGACCCCTGGAGCAGTGTGTGCTCACCGAGCCAGGCTTTGCGGCAAAGCTCAGAATGCCCTCTCTGCTCACGCTGGATGAGGATGGCAGGACCATGTGCTCCCCACCGAGCTCCCATGGCTGCTGCGAACTCCTAAACTGGGAATGCTCCAGGCTGAGAAACCATTGGTCATCTCTGCAGGGCTCCAGCAGCCCTGACGTCCCTTCCCTGCTCTCACCCCAACCTCGGGCTGTGTTCAGAGGAGCAGCTGGCAGCTTGTGCATGGAACAGGCTCTGTCGCCTGTTCAAGGGAGCTCTGCTCTGCAGGAGGTGGGCTCCGAGGATACACTCCACTTCTGTCATGACCAGAAGCCTGAGGGGTTTGGGGCTTTGTGTAAAGCATGGGGATTTTTGACAAACGCAATCCCGCCTGTGCAGGTGTGGGGTGCTATGGGGACTCTGGGTCTGGGTAACCCCCTCTCCAAAGACTGGGGTTGAGTGGTGGAGATGAGCCCCCAGGCTGGGCTAGCTGGGAGCTGCTGGCCTGCTGGGAAGGGAGGAAGAGATGCTTTTGGGTACTGACTGGAACTCTGGGTTTTACCTGCTGACTTGTCCATCACGCAGTAATCAGGTGAGTTCTCAAAATACACCAGATCTGTTTTTGTGGGCTTCCTGAAGTTCTTGTTGGCCACTGTGAAGCCAGTGCCGTCCTGATTCATCGTCACCTGGATGGCCCCATTGTATTTCTTCCTTAGGTAATCCCCTGTTTTTCGAAAATCTGACATTGCCAGCCAACAAGTCCTTAGTGTGCAGGAGCCGCTGACCCCGTGGCATTTGCACTCCAGCTTCAGGAAGCGCTTCACAGCCTATGGGAAGAGTGATGCGTAAGGACCAGTGGTCACCCTGGGCATCAGATAGTGCACCAGGGTCTACTCATTCCTGGTGCAGCTTACCAGCCCTTGGCTGTGTGCGATGGGGCTCCTAATGGGAGACAGGGGCCGCGGAGGGAGGTCACAGATGCCAACATCAGCAAGGACACAGGAGGAAAAAGTGAGAGAGATCCTGCCATACCCACGGGGCCATTCCCCAGGGCAAAGCTTGCAGGGGAGCACTGGGCAGGCAGGGCAGCACACAGCCTTATCCACAGCAGAACTGCCCTCCAAAGATGCCCAAGGTCTCGTTTCTCTGGCCAAGCTGTTCCAGCTGCCTAGTCCCCTACAGAAGGCCCCAGTGGGATGGGGCAGAGCTGGGCTCTGCTGCAGGGGCTGCACTCACCATCCTCCCACAGCGGTTGTTGTGCAGGTTCATCAGCGCCCGGGCATCCTTCACTTTTTTCTCCTTGGCATCCACAAAGGCTTTGGCAAAGCGGATCCCGTAGTTGATGTTGTCGCTGCAGCCGCCCCAGTCGAACTCCCCGCGCTCGTCCTTGGAGCGGCCCCTCTTGAGCGGGTCACAGCTGCAGACCTTGAGGTCCCCTTGGCTGCACGCCCGCGTGATGGCATAGACCACCCCGGCCGAGGAGATAGCGTAGACGAAGGCAGCCTCTCTGCTGCCTGCCACAGGGAGAGAAACAGGGATGGGGAGTGAGCGTGCCAGGCTGTGCCCAGTGCCTGAAGCCCATGAAGGACCAGGGCATGGGGAGCGACACCATCCTGTATGTGGGTAAGCCAAGCCCAACCATCTCTGCTGACCGCAGAGTCTTGGCTTCCCTGGAGCCCTTCAGACTAATTGCAGTGCTCAGGGTACATGCCCACGGGTGCTGAGCCTGCAGGACCAGCCAGCACCCTTCCATCAGGACCACTTCCTTCCCTCCTGGCGCTATGTGGAGCGTGGAGACAGCACCAGCTCCGGCTGGGCTTGGCTCTCCGCGCACAGCACAGCTTGCCGCCTGCTATTTTATGTCTCTGGTTCAAGTTCGCAGCTGTTTTTATGATGTTGTAAAAGAAGCTGCAAATCAAAACCATGTTAGTCTTCATTTTGAGAGCCTTTGAAAGCAACTTCAAAGGCAGCAGAGCTCTCTTTGGGCCTCACAGGATGGGGCTGCGGTGAGGAGCTTTCATCATTCCCCATCCTTTGCAGGAGAGGATGCGAGCAGGAGAAAAGGTGCCATGATGGGAACAGAGAGGCTGCAGAATGGCAGCATGAATACTGCATTCAGCATTAGAGTCCCCTTCCTTCCAGTCACCTCAGGCACCTGGCTTGTGGCTTTGCTGCTCGTCCACCCCATGGGCAGCTGCCCCATCTCCCTGCCAGCTAGGAGCAAGCCCCCCACTTCCCAGCTCCCTCTGTGGTGCTCACGTGTCCTCCATACAAGCTGCAAGTGGGAAGACTCTTCCAGCTGCTTTTGATTCGGAGGCCACATGGCTGGATGCTTCCGGCACGTCATGGGATGCAGCAGCATCTGTCCTGCAGTGCCGCTGCCTGTGCTGGGGCTTGCGCTGGCTCCCAGGGCCTGTTTGCTGCCAGAGCACTCCCAGGGCAGCTGGAGCCCATGATGCTGCTCCTGCTCTGGAACTGCCCCATCCCTGTCCCCATTGTGCCTTTCCTCTTTGTTCCGTGGGTACGTTTCTTGGGTGCATCCCTGCTTGTGTTGTACCCATCCCTCATCTGGAGCGGGAAGGTCCCTCCTGGGCAGGGGCCATGCCCAGGCCTTTGTGCAGGCCTGGCACCTGCCCCATAGCCATGGTCCTCCTCTACCCTGGGGCCTGAAGCAAGGACTGGAGCTGTGTCTGCGCCTTGCCTCCCTTGCCATGCGACGGAACAGCCAGTTCCCACGTGAATTTCTGAGTCCTGGCCAACCCCACTCTCCAAATATTTATATATCCCATTACTGTTTACATATGAGCCTGTTCTCTGGAGGTGTCTCCTCCTTCCCCCTTCTCTCCCAGTGCTCCCCCTGCTCCATCTCATCTGATGCAGCTATTCCAAACGCAGTACGCTGCTCCCATTACTGCTTGATTAATTTACAAGGAAAGGCAAAGCTCTCCTCAAGGAGTAATCCAAGCCACTGGGCATGGCAGCCCAGTGGGAGAAGAGTCTCTCCCAGGAAGACAAGGCACATGGTGGTGGGAAGGGGACAGGGCAGAACCTACTTCGCAGCATGACCCGGCCGAAGACAGTGTGGTCCCGGTCCAGGGTGCTGCAGTTCCAGCGGTGGTGCCGGAATTGGTGCTGGCACTCCCGGATCCACTCCTTGGCTCCCTCCCCAACTGACTGCATGATGTCAGGGTACCTCTGGCAGAGCTGTCGCTGCTTGTTCACCAGCCCAGGGATGTTATCACAGATCACCCTTGCGCCCAGTGCCCCGATGTACCTGCAGGAGAGAACGGTACCACATTACTGCCCTGCCTGCTGAGGGGAGTCATAGAATCACTGAATGTCCTGAGCGGGATGGGACCCAAAGGATCATCCAGTGCAACTCCTGTCCCTGCACAGGACACCCCCAAAATCCCACCCTGTGCCTGAGAGTATTGTCTGAACACTCCCTGAGCTCTGTCAGCCTTGGGGCCATGACCACTGCACTGAGGAGCTTGTTCAGTGCCCAACCACCTTCTGGGAGAAGAACCTTTTCCCAATATCCAGCCTAAACCTCCCCTGACCCAGCTCCAGGCATTGCCTTGGGTCCTGTCCTTGGTCACAGAGAGCAGAGATCAGAGTTGCTCCTCCACCACCCCTCAGGAGGAAGCTGCAGACCCCAATGATGTTTGACTTCAGTCTCCTCCAGCTGAACAAACCAAGTGACTCCAAGTCCTCATCCTGCTGGTAGGTCTTATATTGAAGTCCAGCTTTCCCTCTTTCCTTTCCGGCTGTCAGAGCTGCTCCAGGCTCTGCCCAGTGTCTGCACAGCAATGTGCCCCCTTGCAGCATCCCCTTGGCACGGGCGAGCTGTGAGGCACGTGTCAAGACCTGCCTGGGGCTGTGGTTCAGACAGGCAGGACACAAGGACAGGGCACAGGGCACTGCTGAGCCATCACAGTTTTTTTGTTTAATAAAATAATCTCAAGATGCACCAGCCAAGAGCAAGCAGAGCTTTTCTCAGTGTGTGCATCACTGCAGGAAGGAGCAGGGAGTCTGTGGAGCCTGTCGCCCCCAGAAGACAGTCAGTTCTGGGTGCTGTGAGTCACGGGATGTGTCCCATAAGCCTGGGCTGTGTCAACTCCTAGGGCAGCAGCAGAGAAACTTGCTGATGTGCAAAACCTCCCTCCCACCCTCTTCCCAGCATCCCAGCCCTGCGCTGTCGCCCGGCCCTGCTAAGTACAGCAGGATGGAGCCCAGCTGAGACCAGTGTGGCTGGTGCAGGCTCTGCCCTGTCTCCTGCCTGCGTTCTTCAGGAATGTCCATGGCACAGACACCTGTGCCATGTGCAGGTGAGGGAGGAAGAGGAGCAGGCTTCAGCTCTCAGTGCTGCACTCCTTACACTGTCTCCCAGCTATCGATTCCTCTCTGTGCATCTCCTGAACATTTACTCTCATGCCCTGAAGCTGCCTAACTGGTAGAACTATGCTGTGGCTCCCATCTAGCCTGTATCCCGCCTGTATCCCAGTCCCCTCCTGCAGCAGTGGGGAGAGAGCAGGAACTCGGAGCAGAAAGACAATGCACAAACAGCAGGCAGCCAGAGCCTGGCTGAGCCCCACGGGCAGCTTTCCACAGCCACGGGGGAGGGACCTGAGCTCTGCCCCGCACTCTCACACCATCCCGGACAATGGCAGCAACATGGAATTTTCCATCCCAGTCAGCTCCCGCCTGCACCACCCGCTTGCCCCTCTGGCTGCTTGTGCTGGAAGATGACTTTTGCTGCAGAGCACGGAGCTGGGATTCTGGATGGAAGGGATGAGGTTTGGGTGATATTCAGATTTTTTCTAACCCCCAGACTGGAAGCAAAAACCTTCCTTCAATAGTAATAAAAAGCAATATGCTTGGACAATATTTCATTGTCTCTCTCTGGACATGTTCTCTCAGTTCTATCCACCCCAGAGAGAGCTCCCAGGCTCAGGAAAGCCCTGCAAGCACTGAGAGCAATGGGATTTGTTCCCTCTTTTAAAATATTTTGTTTAAATGCTGGCAGAAGCACAAGGTCATCTCGGGCTGGAGCTGAGGATAATAAACCCAGCTCCCCGTGGCTTTGCAAGCCCAGACTCCAAGGGGCAGTGAGTATTATTGTCACAGGCATGCTCACCAGCCTTTCATCCTGAAGCAGAGGACAGGGAAGTAGCAGATGCTGTTTGGGAAATAAAAGCCAACAGGAGCTCCTCAAGCACTGCTGACTGTGAATACTTCACTGCCTTGCTCCTGCCAGACTGTGAGAGAAGCCTGTCCCTTCCCGTGGAGGGCAGGGCAGGGGAGCATCCCACCAGCTGGACGACAGCACGGTGGCATTGAGTGGGAACTGCAGAATTCCTACGGGGAAGAATGGCCAGGTCCCCAGCCCTAAATTCACTCTGCCCAGCAAGGATGGGGATGGCTGGCTTATCCCTGCCTGTGCTGGCAAGAGCAGTGATGAGATGCTGGGAGGCAACAGGTTGCAGGATGGAGGTTCAGAAGTAGCCAAAGCTCCTCTTTGCTGGAGAAAGGTGATGCTGGGGAAGCTGGAAAAGGCAAAATGTTCTTTGATGGGCCACACACAGTCCGACCTCACCACAGACCTTGTGGGGACTCCATCCCCTGCCCTATGCAAGCACTGCTGATCTGGTGCACTGCTCACAGCAGTGGGCTGGGAGTGGGCTGGGACACAGCAGTCGGCAGCGGAGCTGCCTCCCGGACTGGAGAGTGATGGATAAAGCACTAATACCATCCCCTGGGAGACCAAGACCAAGGGAAACCCTCCAGACAAGATAAACACTAGGCACTCCCTTTTTCACATTGGAAGCTAATTACTTCTCCTTAATTGTCCTGCCAAATACCTAGATCAGAGCAAACATTATCAGCGGGAGAAAGGAGAAGGAGAGCAGAGTGAAGGGCACCAACTGCTGCGGTAGCACCTCGCCGTGTGCATCCCAGAACCGCCAGGGTCGGTGCCTGCATCTCCCTTTGCCTGTGGCAGTGGATTTACAACAGTACCTAGAGGATTCCATCAGTTTATGTGCTGAAATCTAACACACGACCAAAGGGAAAATTCCTCCCATGTCCTGGAAAGGCTCTGGTTATCTCATCAACGACGAAAGCTTCCACTTGGTGAGAAATGCTCTAGTTGGGTTCAGTTACTCTGAAATGGAGCAAGATGAGGAACATCCGAAAATTCGGCCAAGCAGAGTTTTGGGAAGGAAAAAACCCAAACATTTGTTTTGGATAGATGAAAGCATCCCTTCCAATTTTATTTCTCAAAATCTGTGACATTTTAAAAACACTGCAATGGGAAAGATAATGGATGTTCTGAGAAGTCCTCAACTGCCTTATCAGAACTTCATTTTCAAACAAATGGCTGTGCTGGAAGTGGCACACATCTGCAGTGCTCTACTCCGGGGAAATCTGCATTTTTCCAGCTGAAAAAAATCCCACAAAACCCAAGCCCTGAGTTCAGAAAAATCTGTGAGACAAAACTTCTCCTGATGCTGGAGGCTACTCAGGCCTGGGCTTCAGGGTGGGGAGGAGAGAGGCAGAAGCAGGAGCCGGGCAGCCTGCAGTGAGGAGGAGCTGGGAGGCAGGGAAGAAGGGAGTGGATAATTAAATGCATGTGGGGATAACAATCCCCCACCCCGTCCACCAGGATTCCACGTGCTGCTGCCTCCTGAGGGTGCGTAAAGCCCTGACATTGCCCTTTGCCAAGGGCAGAGCTGTTTGCCCAGCTTGGGCGAGGGGCTGGCACAATCCCTCTGACCACCTTGGGCTGCATGGCGCTGCGGTGTCACCTCCCGCTGATCAGTGTGCAATTCCAAGCTGGGTGCATTTCCCACTTTCCCCCGGGGTCCCGCTGCCAGGAGCCGGGCGGGAGGGGCCGTGCTGCGGGACACACCGTGCGCTGGATCTCCTGCCCTCCCTGCCTTGCTTCTTGCGAGGCAGCAACGACAGCAGAGAATGGAGACTTCAAGGGCAGGTGCTTTTGCAGCCTGCGAGGTCAAGCCCCCCTCTCTCCTTGCCAGCCTTCCTCCTCCCTGCAAGCTGCAGGGATGCATCCCGAGGCGCGGCTGCAAGCTTGTCCCAACATCCCGCGAGTGCCGATGCACGAGGGAACAGGAGACAACCGTCACGCGCTGCCTTCCAGTTGTTGTTCTTGTGGAGAGTCTGCTGACTTTGGCTCTTGTAAACAAGGAGAAACCTAAATTGCTTCTAAGATAAACATGCAAATCAGAGGCAGACGCATCTATTTACTTGGTAGCGTGCAGGCTGTGCTAACCCCCTTCCACGGCTTGACTCTGTGCTGCATGTGTCCGGCTCCTGTGCTTCCCACAGGAGCCTGCCCGGCCTCACGGAGGACTCGCAGGCTCCCGTGGCCCGTGTCGTGCCTCTGCCCTCTGCTCAGGTGACAGTCTGAACAGCTCAGAGTTTTCCACGGCTGCGCTCCTCCCTGCATGTGCCCTCTGGGAGGTATCAGGTGGGAAATGTCTCTTGGAAAACGAGGTTTTGAAGAAAGAAATTAATTTCACGGGAATTTGTAAAATTACACGGAATCAGAAACTGTCCTGTTGCTCTTCCATAATACCAAGGTGTTCCTGCAAAGTGAGTGAGTGCCCTAATTCAGTTTCCAATGAAATTTATACTAGACACTGCTTTAGCTAAGACTTCATTTTTCACCATTTCATAAGGCATTGTAAAACCTATTTGAACATGACTTGATTTTAGAAGGGAAATCTTTGGAATTGCCATTCTCAGACAAATCAACATTTTAATGCTCTGAATTAAAACAGCTGCTTGAAATGTCCTAAGTTCCCACTGTGGGGAAATTGGGGTTGCACCAATACCATTAAAGGCACAGTTTTAAATTAGATTAATAGAAGCTAAGCTTAACTAAAATCACTGTCACAGCTTTACATGGGAGAAGGATGTCTGTGCAAACAGCTCCGGTGATGCAGTGGGCCAGGATCCAGGTGTGAGGAAGCCCAGGGAGCCCACGACTGGTCCCTGACACACAACCAACCACTGCATGAGGCTTCCTCACTCATTAATGTCACTCATTAATGCAGAAAGAGTTTGCAGGTGAAAACCTGAGGATGCCAAAACTTTGCCAGCAGTTTTTACCTCCTTGTTTGGTGGCAGAGCCGGGTGGGAAGAGGAGCATGAGTGGACACAGAGCCTAGGGGCAGGAGGAGCTCTGGCTGGACACAGCACCGTGAGCCCCGTCAGCGCGATGGCTTTGAGGTGGAGGGCTGCTCCGTCAATTCAAAGGGTCTTAGCAATGGCAGCAGGCTCGGCCCTGACATCCCAGGTAATGGGTTTACAGCTGGAGAATTTGTCTTTCCCGGCACAGCTACTCCCCACCAAGTGCAGGGTGTGCTCAGCTGCTGAGCAGGGGGTTCTGGACAGTCTCTGCTCCTGAGGCCTGAAAAGAGCTCTGAAGCTGAGAAGAGAACATGGTCTGGCTTCTTGGTGGCATCAGAGGCTGCTGGAGTCCATCTCCTGGGAAGAGTGGTTCAGCTCCCCACTGCTCTGTAACAGCTTTGACAGTCCTGAAGGATCAACTTGGGAGCCAAACTATTCTGGCTTCTGGTCTCTTCCCATCCCACTGAGTCCTCATGAAATCTGTATTTTGGTGGGAGGCTGGAAAGCCCTAGGCAGCTATTGGAGACAGCTTGTGCAGATAGGATCAAATCCAACATCCCTGCCTCTTTGCCTGCTAAAGAGCAAATTCCATCATGCCTGGCAGCATTTCACCTCCTCGAGTTCTTTGCATACTTCCCAAGGATGCTACACCTTCCTTCCTCTGCTCTCCCTGCTGTGCCAGACAATTTACAGCCAACTGCCATGCACTTTGGGTTGCAAGGTGCTATAGACATCTGAGATTATTTTAGTATTACAAACCCTGAGTATTTTATTAAGCCCCACTGGGAAGAGGGCCATCCTGGCCTGCTGGAATTGTTAACGCCTTTGAGTGATTAATAGTCCTAATTTCCTCACTTAGAGCCACTACTCTGCATGTTGAGAGTGTTAGTCTCACTTCAATAATTTTTAATATCATAATGCTGAGCCACTACCAGTGCCACTCAAGGGACATGTTTTTCATTTTCTGCACCATTATCTTTCTCTTTCTTGTGCATCCCTCTTTTAACAGTTGTCTGTCTTCAGATCCTGGTCAGAGTCCCATCTCTGTGGTTCTCCTGCACCCCGTGCAGTCATTGGGATGCACTTTCTGTGAGGAGGACTGAAACACTGTGGTCCTGGGGAGATGGAGCAGATGGGTGCTGTACTCTGCTGTCCCCCAGGCAGATGTGGGAGGCTTTGCTGCTGGCATCTTGCATAACAGTGACCTGAAAACTGAGATCTGAAAACTTTGGTCAGTGCTGGGTGAAAGCTGTTCCTCAGGGACACTGTTGGAGGTGCATCAATACAAAACGATTGCTCATCAAAAATATGCTTTACCCTTAAGAACCAATTTTTTTCTCCCCAAATCTCAAAGTCCTTTGCTGAGATGTGGAGAGGTAAGACAGTCTCTGGTAATAAAGCTGGATGTACAATTCTCTTTTGCACGGCACATCCTGTGTGTTGGGTGTGAGCTGCTCCAAGAAGAAGCTGTGTGTTTTCACGGGCTCTGGCCCAGCACAGACCTCCTCACGGCACTGCCGAAATCACTTTTGGTAATAGTAAAAGCTAATGAGTTTTGAAGAGCAGAAGGATTTTTTCCTTCTGCATTTCTTTCTAAGAAAGATTTCCCATAGGTGAAAGTGACCCTAATGAAAAATGGAATAAGCAGCACAGTTAGGATTATTATAACAGTGCAGAGTGAGTGAGAGAACCCATCTGTTCCATCCACCCTAACCAAGAACACCAGGGCTGCTGCAAAGGCCACGGAGTTCATTCTCCATCAGTCTGACATTACTTTAAAACTTATTTTTCACAGCACGGCTGCCTGGACAGCCAGAGCTGCGGAGCGCTTCAGGATAAAGACTTCCTGGTCACTGACCTCCTGCTTTTATTGCCATGCAAAGGGCTCTGCAACAACAAACTGACAGCCGGGGCGAACACCCCGGAGATCTCCGTGTCCCAAGTGCTGCACGTCCTCTCCCCTTGGAGGTAGCAAGTTCCACTCCTGGTACTTTGTCCCCTGCCCATGGCAGAGGGATTGAAACTAGATGCTTTAAGGTCCCTTCCAACCCATTCTGTGATTCTATGATTCAGTATCTTGCCTGCAACAGTGCCAAGACTGAAAGGGTGATGAGCTGCTTGGCAGCAGAAGCACTGGTGGCAGAGGGAATGGTTCACACATGGCACAGGACGGGATCACAGCTACGGACACACAGCCCTCGGAGGTGAGACCCTCTACTAGCAAAGCCCTCCGGGGGCTGCTGTAGGTCTGCCCAGCTAAGACTGGCACGGAGTGGAGGAGTGGCACCCCCGCGCCCCAGAGGGTTACACGGTGGGCTGTGGAGCTCCTCCATGCAGCTGTCTTTCCTGTGGCTTAATTTCAAACATTCCTATTTATGCTATTTCCCCTCCCACACACCTTAGCACGATGCCCACTTAAATAGGAGCCTGTCTCTCCTATATCCTATACCCACACATATATGTGGCTCCCTTTTTCCATCACTCTTTGTGCCCATCCACTGTACCTGGACCACGAACAGCACTGGTGTCACAGCAGAAATACATGGCAAATCCTGGAGAAGAATGCTAGTAGGAGCACAGACAACAACCTATTGTGGTGGGAATGTCCCCTTTTCCATCTGCAATGGGGATGTCCTTGCCAAACCCTTGGCCAGAGCCCGACACCACGTCCAGGGGTTGCTCTGGCACAGAGGGAGCCATGGGCACTCCTGCTTCATGATTTGCCCTTGGTATGTTTTCCATGCCCGTGAACACACTCCTCCTTCCCTGGCCAAGGAAGGGAGCTGGACTCTGGCTGCCTGACTTTGGACTGGTCATCCCTTAAAATCCGCATATGGGCATCATGCCCCAGGATGCAGCAGCTCTCTGTATCCTGCCAGCGCCATGGGTAGCCCCATGTGGTTGCCAGGCTGCCACACGCTCTCCAACCCACACCCAAACTTGCAATCCTCTTCCTTCCACAGATTTGTTTTATCTCTTTGGGAGCCTGATGCCTCCCATCTGTTCCAACGCCAGATGAAATTAAATATTTGTCGTTTCCAAGGGCTGTGGTTAGCAATAAACAAGTTAGCTAACAAGGATTTGGTGTGCTAGGGAGCTGGGGGGGGTCTGTATGGGTTGCAGGAGAGTGGGTGTGTGTGAGGGTGGGATGCAGGGGGGTATGCAGGGCTTTGTGTACATTTTTCTTTAACCAAACCTTTAATTTCAGAATGGCTTTCCACACCAGAACAGCTCGCTGGGCTCTCAATAGCGAGTAAACTCTACTTAGTTATTTACACCGAGTTTGTTTATTGCACAGTTTATGTTTATAAGCAACATTTGTCTAATCTCCCAAATCTTTCCAAAGGAATTTTGGAGGCCGCTTTTGGGGCCTGACGGCCTCTCGCGGCACGGGGCACGGCCCTGCCAACCGCCAGCCCCAGACGATGCTGTTCTCCCTACTCGAGTGCACACAAGTGTAAACGGGATTTAGGGATTTTCTCGTTGCATTCCTTCTTAATTTCTGTCTGTGTTTCAGCTAGTATTTTGTTGCTAAGTAACACTTTAGAGTTTGGAAGCATTTATGCAAGGGTGCTGCTCCCCACAGCCACAGCCATCCCGCTGTCCCTGTTAGTTACGGTGGCCTCGAAGCCCGGCCACAACCACACAGGCCAAAACCACACTGTCCCCAACCTGTCCCCTTTGCCCGTGCACATGCACACACACACCTCCATAGCCACTCTTTTGGATGCCAAATTTTACCAGTTCCTGGCGTTTATGTGAGGCGGTTGGGCCATGCCTGATGTCACTGAAAATTAATAATTTGCAGTTGTTTAGAAGAAACATTTGGTTGATATTTCCTTTCCATGTACTGTGATCAGAGGGGATCCAGTTTTTCCTATTAAACTACTTAAAAAGTTGACTCTGAAAATGAGAAGCATTTCCTCTAGTTCCACAAGTTTATTGTGTGTGAATCCCTAGAAGAATTTGGCAATAATAATTAAAATAAGGAACGATGATGCACCACCAAATGTATTTACTGTGATATCAGTGGTGCTAAAGATGTGCTTGGAAACCTATGCAAATCACTGAATAACTTTTTCCCAAACCACAGCTGGTTGAAACCATTTTCAGTAAAACACAATTTCATCTAAACACGCTATTTTATCAGGACTGACGTGTCCAGCACAACAGCGCTCAGTTCAATTTAGGCTTTTCTTAGGAACGTTCAGCTTTCCAGAAGAGAAAGTTCAATTGAACGTGTGACTCTTAAAAGTTTAATATATTCAGTTTCTAATTGTTTTTGTTTTAAAAGGCACATATTTACGGTCCTTGGGACCAATATTCTTGGCAAAAATGTCCAAAGGCATCGTGCCTGGCTGCACCGTGGCAGTGGGGCTGGGTGGGGGGGCTGCCCAGCCCCAGACAAGCGCAGCTCCCCAGGGTTGCCCTGCTCTCCTCTCCCCTCGAGCTGCCAGCTGGGGATCGGCCTGCAAGCTGAGATCACAAACTGCTGTGGGAGCTAAATCTAGCTTCTTCCAAACAAGCCACAGCTACCGACGCTTAAAACGTGGCTGGTTTTCCTCCCGCTTGCTGGGAAGGGACACACACTTGGAATGAGGGCAGACCGCGGCAGAGCCGTTGTGGGGAGAAGTGGGGTACGATGGCAAGGGAAATAGGCAGTTTTAACACTCCTCCTAAAGAAGGAATTTTTACCGTTCAGGCAGCATCCACGTGTGTTACCAGAACTGCCCATCTCTGGGCAGATGATGCTGTGACTACTCCATTCCTCCTTTTTTTCCAGCCATATTATCCCATGCACTCACTCCTCAGCTCTAACAAACCTCTCATTCTCCAGCCTTTGCGATAATGGAAATAATCCAACTCCTTCCTTCCTTCCTCCCCAGCTTGTCACATTTTAGCAACCTCACCTTGCCCACAGAAGCCATCCTGCCTTCACCTGCCCTGCTGGGTTGGGGCAGAGCTGGCTCTGGAAGTCAGATCAGTGCTTGTATCAACCTGAGCCTCACCAACAGTGACTCATTTTCTCTCCCAGTGATTCCAGTTCCCTCAGCTGACCAGGCTGCAGGAAAGTTCCTCTGGGCATGGCTGTGAACAGCCTTGCTCTTTCTACTTTCCATTCGCCCCCCAAGGCATTTTCTGGTCTCTTGAAGAAGTTGCTTTTGTGCTTAGTTGCCACCAGCTGCCCGAGAAGCCTGTCCCTTGGGCTCTCTGCTCCCTCCTAGCTCCACGGCTTTCCCATACGCCTTTCCCACCCTGGAAACGCTCTTCTAGGGATGCCAGCCCGACCAGGGCTGCCACACACCCAGACGCGCTCTCAAACACCGGGAATACTTGTGCTATCTGCATGACCATTAAGTGCTCCCGGCCCCTTACAGTGCTCCACGGTAGCTGAGAATTTCCAGAAACTACCGTTTTCTTTCAGTGGCAGATGGGTTGAATTTGATTAAGTTTTGCCTCATCCACCATGATCTGTTAATGATGATGAGATTGGCATGGAAAACACTGTTTTCCACAAGATTAGAGAGGACTTTTATAGGGTGGGGGACACTGAGAACTTTCCTGCAGCCAACAATTTTTTTTCTCCACTGTTGCTGAACTACCGAAACAGCACAGGGTCGCTTGGAAAGCTTCTCAATCCTTGTTTTCCTAATTACTGTCATTCTGCACAGATGAATTTTCATTGTTACACGAACCGGGGCAGGAGGAGACTAATTTCCAGGAGGTTTTTGTTATGGCGTCATTTCTGTCTGTTACAAAGCCTCATCTTATCTAAAGGAGGGGGGACATCAACTTCTTCGCTTCCCAGGAGCAAAGTATTAGAACTGTGCAGGCAACACCGCAGCCCGTAGGGATGGGAGCTCCGGCGGGATCAGGGTGGATCGGGGGACCCAAGCTGCTGTCACTTCCCCTGTCTAAACCGTACCGAGGAGCTCATCCTGCTCCTCGCCGTGTCCGGGGAGGGATGGCTGTCAGAGGTGTCACAGCGCATGGGGTTCGGCTCCCCGACAGAACCAGAGGTCCCCGCGGCAAATCTTATCCCCAAGGAAGGAGCGGAGGCATTTTCGGGGCGCGGGGTACCCGTGACCACTGCGGTGGGGAAAGACTCGCTACCGGCCCCAGGGCGGTTCCGTCTCCGCCGCTCCACTCCGGCGGCCGCCTGCCGCTCTGCTCTGGGAGCCCGGGACGCCGCGGGAGCCGCGCAGGTGGAGCCGCGGAGAGCCCGCACAGCCCCGGCCGGTCCGCGCCGGCTCCCACGGCCGCACGTCGGGCACTGGGCGCCAGCTCCGGCACCGCGGGGCTCGCTGCGCTCCCGCCGGCGCTGCCCCGACCCCTAGTCGGTCTTCCCCGTCCCCATCGCTATCCACGTCCCCGCCCTGTCCCCGTTCCCGCGCCTGTTCCCGTTCTCATCCGCATCTCCATCCCCGTCTCTATCTCCATCTCCGTCCCTCGACCGCGCCCCACGCAGCTCCCGCCGGCGGTGGCCCGGGGACCGTCGGGGCGGCGGCGCCGTCGCGGGGACTCACCACCACGAGGAGTCGGCGCGGGGCGTCAGGGCAAGCAGAAGGAGGACGAGGGGAAGGCAAAGCCGGGGGGCCGCGCCCGCCGTCCGAGGGAAGGCTCCGCACTCCGCACGCCCGGGGGCCACGGCAATCCCAGGAGACGCTTCCAGGAGGTTTGGGCTGAGCATATCTCTCCGGGGCGGGGTGCAGACGGAGAAATGACTGGGGAAGGGGGTCCTGCCCCCGCTCCCCTCAGGTCACTGCCCGTCACGGCCCCGCGGCGCGTCCGCCGGCTCCGCGCTGCTGAGCGAGCCCCGGCTGGGCCCCCGCGCCCAGGCTCATGCTGTTGCGGGGGGCGGCGGGGCCGGGCCG
>VWPU01004825.1:0-30391 GCA_013398955.1 Callaeas wilsoni | reverse complement strand
ACCGGGACCGGGACCGGGACCCCCGCCCCCGCCGCCGGGAGCCGCGCGCGCCGCCTCGCGCTCGCCGCCCCCGCCGGTCTTAAAGGAGCCGCAGCGGAGCGCGAAGCGCTCCCTTTCCGCACCGCGCCGCCCCTGGCCGGGGGACACAGGCGCTGCTCTTGCTCCGCGCATCCTGCGCATCCTGCGCGCCCTGAACCCGCTGCGCGCAACCCGAACCTTCTGTGAGCACCCTGCTCCCTGCTGTGCGCAACCTGCACCCGCTGCGCGCACCCTTCTCCCCGCTACGCGCACCCTGCACCCCGCTCTGCGCATCCTGCACCCCGTTCTTGTACATCCTGCCCCTGCTGGTCGCGCCCCGCCTCCCGCTCTGTGCATCCCGCCCCCCGCTCCTGTCCACCCTGCACCCGCTGGTCGCGCCCTGCGCCCCGCTCTGTGCTCCCCGCACCCCGCTCTTGTCCATCCTGCACCCGCTGGGCGCGCCCTGCACCCCGCTCTGCGCATCCTGCACCCCGTTCTTGTACATCCTGCACCCGCTGTGCGCACCCTGCTCCCCACTACACGCACCCTACATCCCGCTCTTGTACATCCTGCACCTGCTGGTCGCGCCCTGCAACCCGCTCTGTGCATCTTGCACCCCGTTCTTGTACATCCTGCACCCGCTGTGTGCACCCTGCTCCCCGCTGCACAGATCCTGTACCCCACTCTGCGTGTCCTGCACCCTGCTCTGTGCATCCTGCATCCCGCTCTGTGCATCTTGCACCCCGCTCTTGTACATCCTGCACCCTGCTCTGTGCATCCTGCACCCTGTACTGCGCATTCTGCACCCTCAGCGCACACCCCGTGGACCCCGCTGTGCAGCCCGCAGCCCTGTGTGCGCGTCCCGCCTGCCGCCACCGCGGTTTCACCCCGCACCGCCCTGTAGCAGCCTGGTGCCCTGTTACCCATTGGCTCAGGAGAGGTGGGAGCCGTGGGGAACCCTGTCCAGCGGGTCTGTGCGGGGCCCTTCGTCCTCTGAGGAAGGCAGAAGCGCTGCCCCACCGGGACCTGGAACTGCTGCCACAGGGTCACTAAATGTTTGCAGGGATTCAGAAACCTAGAAGTAAAATTCCAGGACCCCCCTAACAGCCATGTCTCCTTGCTCTACCAGGTTCTGAGCCTGGCACAGGAGAGCTGCTCTTCCAGCCAATGCAAATCCATCCTGGAGCTGCTCTGTACATCCCCTCCCTATGCTGTGATGCACATTCCAAGGCAGGCCCAGGCTGTACGTGGAGGCCCCACCAGTCCTTCATGCTCTGTTCTGGGGGGCTCAGTCAATGCCTGGTGCTGGAGGCTCTCAGTGGGGCAAGCACAGCCCCGAGAGACGCTTCCAGCAGGAGTAGTCCTGAGCTCAGTTTTCCTCAGACACCCCCACGTGCAGGTGCCCTCCCACTGTACAGTGCTGAGGGCCATTCCCTGGAGCAGTGTCAGGCCCTTTCTGTCCTGGAGATCCCACACTGCTCATTTCCCTCAGCATTTCCTAATTTCTCAAACCTCTCTGGATGGCTCCCAGTACCTATTGAACTCTGCAGCTGGTGGGCCAGGGAGGGGTTTTCCCTGAGCTGTTGGTCCTGGAAGTGAAACTCATGGCTGTTACTGTGCTACTGCAGGACAAAACCAGACAGGGTTTATGAATACCAAAGTGCTTCTCTGACAGTTTGTCCTAGCAGTACTGTAATGGTCATGGGACAAAGGAGCTGTTAGGGACCCTGTCCTGCAGCCTCACAGCATTAGCTCTGTCTGGTCTTTTCCTAGCAAAGGTTCATCTAAATCTAATCCATCAGAAACTTGAATATGGTGGTCCCATTCCTGTAATTAAGTCTGCCCTCGTTAGTGTCTCCAAATTCAAGTGGAGAATTCCTCATTTTTAACACCTAGCCTACTTCTCCTTTGGTTCCATTTAAGTTCATTGCTTCATGATCACAGCAGATAGATCTACCAATGGCTTTGAAATCCTGTTTCTGTAGGATCAAAGCATGGCAGTACAGTCAGCCAGGCAGCACAGAACACATCCTGACAGGTTCAGCCTCCTAGCAGGCGTGGGACCTTGGCACCAGGACATTGCCACAACTTCTGAGACATGATTGTGAGTGTGGTGATGATGTGAGATCAGTTCTCCCATGTGCCAGGTCCCTTCTGAACACCCCTGTGCAGATCACAGGGCCTTTTTCACAGTGTAACTAGGTTTAATTTTCTTACATCCATGAGAAGCACTCAAGGCTTTCTCTCTCCAGTCTGAGTAACCTGGTTTAGTGGAAGGTGTCCCTACCCATGGCAGGGGTGTTGGAATGAGATGGGTTTTAAGGTACCTTCCAACCCAAAGCAGCCTGTGATTCTATGATAAGCCTCAAGACTCCAGTCCTGGCATCTGACATGGGATTTCTTGGATCTCGCAGGAGAAGATCAGAGACACAGAACAGATATTACTGAAGAATGAGCTCAAGCAAGCATGTTTATTGGATGCTTTACCAAACACTGCAAAGAGGCTCAGAGTATATGGAAATTTGGGGCATGCAGCTTTTTTGCTTTCTGTGAGTTCTGGAGACAGAAAGGAAACTCCGATGTAACTCCAGGGCTGAGCGTCTTCCTACCACAGGGAAGGTACATGTGAAATCCACAAATTTCATAAGTGTTTCTTTAATTCTTGATTATGAACATAATAACAGGGAATCATTGGCAAGCACAGAGGAATGGAGCTGAGCAGAGGGGAGTCTGCAATTGGAGTGGGGGATTGTAAAGTGGCATTTCATTAAAGCCCTGCTACCCTTGTGCTCCTCATTCTGCTCCAGAGAGGCTCACACTCGTTGGCCATGCAGAGCCTTTGCAGAGTGTGCACTGTGGACAGGAGGAAGAAGAAGCACTAACAATATGAAGCTGGTTTAATGAGGATAAGAGAGGATTTGCAGTTCCCCTTGCACAGGTTGCCCCATGTCATGCCGCCCTTGTAATTCAGCCGCACAGAATAACACGATGAGTACCACCACCCGCCCTCGTAGCTGTAGGCACAGTTCTTACTGTAAGTGTCCTGATCCCGATCCTTTGTGGAGAATTTCATGTTGTCGTGCATGTTGTTGGGGTTGTCTGAGGTCATGGCATCCCCAGCTGTCCCATTGTAGGAGCCCAGCCTCAGCCGGTAGCCGTGGGACTCGTCTTCCACACTGAACAGGTTGTAGTCTGCGAAGTTGAAGCTGTCTGCGGAGTCCTGGATGACAAACCTGATCTGGTAGACCTTCTGCTTGGCGATCTGGTGGATGTACTCAGTGCCCAGCCAGTACTCGGTGCGCACGTTCCCAAAGCCGTACTTGTAGGTGCTCCAGGACTCAGCCCAGGTGACTGGCGTGTCTCTCTGGTTCCTCTGGATGACGGTCCAGCCCCCGTGGGTAACGTTCATCTCGCAGTACACCACGAGGTGGTGGAGCCCTTTGGGCTGGATGATGTAGACGCCACTGTGGCTTCCACGGGGAATCTCACTGCAGTCCTTGGGCCAACCTGGAGCTGGAAACAAGAGCTGGCTATTAAATCCCCCTAAAAGTGGGATATTTCTTTTGTGTCTACATCCTTTTGCACACACATTAGGCTGTATTCTTGCCATCCCCTCACAGGAGTAAATCAAAATCATGACACCATCAATGCAAGAGTTGAGCTTCACATCTTCCTAAGACCGGATCCAAACTGATGGGGACACACTGCCAAAATGTCTGGTGAGACCAAGCCAGGCATCGCTGTCACCCAAGGACCCTCATCCAGGGTGAGTTCAAGTCTCAGTGATTTGCCTGTGTCACGGAGATGATGCATCACCACAGACAAGTGCAAATCCAGGGGACAAAGTCACTTGCTGGTACAGCACAGAGGTTTGGCGCTTTGCCGTAAGCTCAGAAACTCCAGAGAGAGGGTTGACATCTATATCTCTAACAATTAAATCAGCCCTTGGGATCTCAGCTGGGCAAAGCCATTGTTTTTCTCTGGGCTTACCCAAGTAGCTCGTTAGAGACTTCCTGAGTTATTGGATTTGATTATGGCCTTTCCATGCGCCAGAGCGTCCGCACCTCATACAACAAACAGCTGAATGTACCTACACACTGCTGGGAAGGAATTCGCTCCACTCCCAGTACTTCTGTCACCAGTTATTCCCACACAGGTAGGACCTATCTTTGGCCTTATGGGCCAATGTTGACCCAACCACTTCAGTAATTCTGTCGGACCCAGTTTTCACATCAACTGTGTAGTGAAAACAGGAAAACGACTAATCACCACTTCCCAGTAATGAAGCATCACTTTCCAGTTTGGACCTTTATGTGGAGAATTCCCCATGCAAAAGCACCTCATCAAGTACTGAGCCCACAACACAGCTGGTAGCAGAGTCCCCTGAGGTTATGAGCTGTGGCACCTCTGCAGCCCATCAGAAAATCAACATATTCCTGGGAGGAGCCACTGCATGTGTAAGACATGGGTAAGTTTCTGCGAGCTCTTGGTGAGCCCAGTGGTGGTGAAACCTCCCAGGCAGATGCAGACTCACCGTGGCTCACCGACGGGTGGTGGGCGATGTCTCGGGCCTGTCGGACGTGTCCATCACCGTCATCTAAATTAACACAGGAGACAGGAGTGAGTGTGGAGAGCAGACATGTCAAATTCTTGATAGGAGAGCTCAGTCTTCTCTGGATGATATTCCAGTTTTTCTGTTACTGGTCTTAATTCCAGAGGAATTTACCAATTTCAGATATCAGCAAGTTGGTAGTTTGGGGTAATTTACATGGTGTTAGCTGCTGCTGCTTTCTTGGTGGAAAGGATTTGGGCATCCTGTGTAGGGGAAAACCCCAAATGGTGGTGGCAACACTGGGAAGATGGTTGTTAGAGTGCAGCAGCAGCAGTTAGGGACTTGGGAAGAAGAGGGATTAAAGAGAGGGGGAAGAAATGTGAGAGCAGACACAGGAAAACTGGCTCAGGTATCAGGAGCTGGGAGAGGTGTCTGCTCAAAAGGGAATTTTAAGGGTGTTGCTGGAAGAGAGGTTGGTTTAGAATGAGTTAATACAGTTCTTTTGCAAGGACATCTCTGTATCCACTGATGGCTGTAAAACAGAGGGATGAGTCAAAGGTTTATGGAATCACAAAAACCATTCCTGTCGCTTCTCTAAAACAGACAATTAACCCTGCAGCTGCTGGGCTGACAGCCTCAAATTCCCGCTCCCTGCTTTCTCAGTCTCAGCTGGCACTGTTTTACCCCCTCCCTTGTGAAGTGTTTAACCTAAGCCTCTTGCACTCTGTATAAGCCGGCTCCTGACACAGTCTGCCTGCCAGACTTCTGACTTTCTGAATTTTGATATTGACTCTCTTTTTGACTCCTTCTGACTTTCTTTACAACCTGAGCCTTTGCGGAGTGGGAAACACTCAGGTGACATGGTCTGGAGGACTTTCCTACCATGGCATTTACTTTTCCTACAGCCATATGAAGCTGTTCAGTCATGTTTGTGTTGTAAGGCGCAGTCTGCCTCTGCTCCTTTCTGCCTTCATACTCCATCCCTTTGGAAGCACTCTTCTCCAAGTCAAGATTTTGGAATGCTGCCCTGTCTTTTCTGGCATGCCTCCCTGCTCACCCAGCATGCATGTTCATGTTGCTGATATTTTCAGAGCACGCTACCAGTGAGAGATCATAAAATCACAGAATATCCCAGGATGGAAGGAACCCACAAGGGACATCAAGTCCAGCTCCTGGCTCTGCACAAGACAACCCCAAAATCACACCATGTTCCTGAGAGCACTGTGGAGCCCAGAGCACACATTCTTTCTCTACTCAGACTTGCAGTTCTTGCTGAAGCCCAGGCTCCTGTCTCAGTCATGGTGCTCCCTATGCTGGCAGTTTCCTGACAGGTGATGTGAAACCAGCACCAAACACTTGGACCTTGAGCTCTTCTGCTGAGCACATTTCCCTTCCCTTGGAAGGGAACCAGCTGTTTCTGTTGTGCCGCATTCCACCCACAGCCCCTGGTTTTTTTCCAGGAGCATTTCTTCAAGGCTTCCTCATTGCTCAAACATACCCTGGTACCTGTAGGTTACTTTGTGCCATCACCTGGCTGATTGCCCTGTGCCAGTGCCACTGTTTAAACTCTCTGTATTAACTTCATATATTTCCTCTTTGTATTGAGGTCTCCCTTGAATTCAGTTCTCCACTGACCTTGTGATTTCCAGAGGTAGGGACTGTTCTCCATGTCCTCAAAACACACTGTAAGCATCTTTAACCCTTCTCCAGGGAAGAGCCCATGGCCCACAACACTCTGGGCTTGGTCTTGCTGCTGATGAGACCAAATTGTTCTTTCTCCTGGGATTCTGTGAGCTCTGAGCTTTGGGCTATTCTTCTGTCCCTTAAGGACAGAAGAACTTCATGCCATGCAGGAGATGAGACAGGCAGAAAGCAGAGGGGGACCTTGAGGTTACTCTTGTTCCGGTAAGACACTCTCAGAGCAGTATTTAGTCCTTCCTTGGTGTGACAGGGGTATGGGCAGGCTGGTGAGGATGTAGGCTGTGTAGGATCTGACTGATCAGGACCTTGTTTGCCTCTCCCTGTTGCAGGGCCATACTTACCGGGCTGGGAGGACTGTGGGGGAGCATTCATAATGTCATCCATCGTGCCATTGAGGAGGTACAAGTTTCTTATGTCAACATCAGGAAAAGATGCTGCCAGGGCCAGCAGGCAGGTCAAAAGCAGGAGACAAAGACACTGGGTAGCTGAAATGAAAAGAGATTAGAAGAAAGCGATCATAACTCTTCTATTGGAAAGCCACTAATCCCATTCAGAGTAAAATAGGGAAATAAAACTCTGTGTAGAGCTCCCTTGGAGCCATGAGCCCCACGTAGATGAGTTCATTTAGATGAGCTGTCATATACCCATTAGCAGGAGTCATTAGTGGTGGCACTTGCTGTAGTAGTATTTGAGACAGAAGTGCCAAAACCTTGTCCAAACCCAAAGTGTCCATAATTAGAAATCCCTATAAAACTCAAGACTCGGGACTAGAGATAACAAGCAGGGTGAGCAGAGGGAGGAATCCCCTTTCTCCCCAGGTCCCATCATGCTCCCATGACACATTCGGGTTTGAGCTGGGACTGCCCTGAGGCTGTGGGCAGTAAGACCCTGGGTGCCTGGGTGGGAATAAGCCCAGGCAGGGCTGTGTGTGTGCAAGCAGCATGACAAAGAAAGGCAGCACAGACCTTCGGGAGTTACAGTGGGTCTGGGGTAAATGATGCCCTTTCTGTGGTTATGGTGGTTATGTGGCTACTGCAAGATTTCCATACGTGGACAGCCGGTCTGGTCTGCTCTGGTTCAGAGCACTAGGGAAAAACAGCACACTTTTTGCAGTATTCAACCTAAGTAAAATAACAGAAAGTTTGCCATGATTCCTAAAGAGTGGGACGTTGTGGAGATGCCTGCCCACGGGGAATTCTGTTCCTGATAAGACACATACAGCTCACCTGGCAGATTACAGACATGAACCCCTCACCGTTCAAAACCAGGCAGAGACAACACCTATTGCATTTCCCAGGGATACCTGCGTTTGGCACCATTCTCTGGGATGCCTTAGAAGGAAAATGATCATGGATGCCAGCCTGGAACCACTGTATGGAATTGCAGCTACCCTAGAGACAAACACCCCTTTCTGGGAATACTCAGAGACGTCCCAATCATTCGTGCTGGTTACAGTTTTACAGCAAGTCTTTTAAACGTGCTTCAGTCCAACTAATTCACTTCTTAGCTCCTACATAACATTTGGTGTGTTGATATACTTGTGTTTAGGGACATGTTTAAAGACATTTTTCATTGAGGCCTCCAGGGAAGAAATGCTCCCCCCACTGCCAGCCCTTCCCCTGTGACTGCTCATGCAAAGTCTGCATAGGAAGGAGATGCAGGAGGATCAGCCTCTTGTGGGTGTTCTGCTGGGGACAGCAATGTGCTTTTGAGCATCTGACCTCCAGATCTGGGTACCTGTTCAATATCACTCATTCAGCAGGAAAATCTAAAAAATCCCTTTTCTAGTCTAGAGTATTTAACACTTTCCTTGGAGAACTGAAAATTGCAAAGAATGGAAAATATGAAACTTGTAAAATAGTCTGTGTGGCACCCTAGGGCTGCACTGGTGCAACCTGGAAACAGCAGAGCATGCAGGCTCCTGCCCCAGCTCCCACCCAGGGCAGAGCAGGCACAGACGAGGCAATGGACTCAGCACCAGGATATCCTGGTGTGGGGAGGACAGACCCCGCAGCAGACAAAGTGCTGGGGTGCCCTGTGACCTGCAGTCACACAGAGAGGTGCCATCCCATCTCATCCCGTCCCATCCCATCCATCCCATCCCATCCCATCCCATCCCATCCCATCCCATCCCATCCCACCCCTTCCATCCAACCCTACACTCACCCATGCCGTCTCTGCGGGGACCCTGCGGAGCGCAAAGCTGGGTCGTTTTGGCCTGGCTGGAAGAGTGTCCAGCCTTAAAGTTATAGGGTTGAGCTGGTGAGGGGGTGGAGGCATGAGACCCAAACCTCAGCACTTGTCCTCTGGTTGGCGGCAGGACCAGTGGCTTAGGGCTTATTTGCTCTTCACCTTCAAGTGATCAGTCCTCAGACAATGAAGTCTGTGTGTCACACAGGTGAAGAGCTTTCTTCAGAGGCAAAGCAAATAATTTGGTGCCAATAAGCAAATGCCTTAAAATAACCACAATTCACTGTGCAGTGTTTCCCCAGGGAATGACGTTCTTGGGGCATCTCCACAGAGCTCAACTGGTAAGTAAATACCCAGACGACTTTCACCTCCTGGATGGAAATCAAACATCAGGCGTAAATCACTCTCTTCAGAGTTGACATTGAGCTCAACAGCTCCTGGGGACCCCACAGACCCTTCAGGGAAGAGGTACTCCAGTGTTTCTGGGAGACTGTGCCCTGAACTTCAGAAAGTTCCACTCCAGTGCCTCCTGACACCCTGCCCTGCCACTGCCGTGCTGCCCTTGCACAACACGCCCTGTGCTCTGCCCGGCACCATGGTGGCCCTTGCAGCAATCACAAGGGAGTTTTGGGCATCATGAAGTACTGCTGATGTAAGATGGTCTCACTTCAAGCCCCTCTCTGCTCTAAGGGTACTTACACCATGGATGTCCACATGGAATGCCAGACCTCCCTTTTCCCAGGGATGGATGCCTGCAGTGTTCTGAGTTATGGGGGCTCCTGTAGCCCAGCAGCCACCCTGGGCTGGACAGGCTGGGCTTTTTGTCACAGACTGTGTCCTTGCAGTGTGGTCACCTGGTCATGGACACTCCTGTCCCTGACCTGCTGTGCCTATGCAAGGGCAGGCAGTGGCCCTCAGCAGTGCTTCTCCAACAGCTTCCAGCCAGCTTTTCTGGGAGGCTGTGGCCCATGTGAAGATTAGGATGAGCAAAGCAGGCAGGTGAAAGGTCACAGAGGGGATTTCTCCAAACTCCCAGCTCTATCCTGAGGCCCAGCTCCTGTTCAGTGTATTTCACAGAAACACAGAATCCTGGAAAGGTTTGTGCTGGAAGGTTTCTTCAAAGACCATCTTGTTCCATCCCCCTGCCATGGGCAGGGACACCTTCCACTAGATTGTGTTTCTCCAAGCCTTGTGCAACCTGGCCTTGATCACTGATACTGAAAGAGCCACAGATCTGTTTGTTGCTGCATTCCGGGCTGCATCTGGAAAAATGCAGCCGGGAGGATGAGGGAAGGGATTATTCACTTCCACAGGTGAGACAGCAGCTGGAGGGCTGTGTGGGGGTCCCCTGTGCAGAGCAGCAGCTTCAGCTCCAGAAGGATCCAGCTGAGAGCACCAGGACAGTTGAGGCAGGAGGAGACGGCATATATGGAGAGGCTGAGAAAGATGGGTTTGTCCAGCCTGGAGAAGAGAAGGCTGAGATGGGATCTTGTGGCTGCCTAGAGCTACCTCGTGGAAGGGTGAGGAGCAGGTGGAGTCAGGCTGCTCAGAGCGCTGTGTCTTGCTTTGGACCCCTCATTGCAAGAGTGGAGCAAATCTGGAGGCCACTGGAGGCCACCAGACTGGCTGGAGTCCTGGAGCTCAGGACATGTCATGAGAATTGGAGACAACTGGGCTTGCTCCACCTGGAGAAGAGCAGGCACAGAAGGAGTCCCATTGCTGACAGCAATCATCTTATGGGAGGACACAGAGAACGTGAAGCCAGATTTTTCAAGGAGGTCCCTGATGGTGGGATGAGAAGCAATGGATCTAAGTTGGAACATGGAAATTTGAGTTAGAAATAGGGCTTTGCTTTAATATGAGCTTGATCAATGTTACTGGATCAGGTGCCCAGAGAGAGGCTGTGGGATTTCTCTTCTTAGAGGTGTTTAAGACTTGACTGGACAAGGACCTGCTTGAGCATGGTTTGGACCAGATGGCCTCCAGAAGTCCCTCCCAACCTAAACTGCTCCATCACCCTGTGATTCTGTGACTCTCCTTGGAGGTGCACAGGGAATCATGAGAGCCAACAGACACAAGAGGAAGGAAGGGAAATTAGATTTAAAAAAATTCAGCCTGAGGGTGTTCAAAGATGGGGAAAAAAAAGAAAAAAAAAGAAGAGAAGCTGTGGGACCTCCATTCCTTGACATGATGCAGATGTGACCCTAAACAGCCCATTCAAGTTTTCACTGCTTTGATGCTGAGGCCAAACCAGAGGCACCCAGAGGTCCTCCTGGTCTTGGATACCCTGTGTCTCCAATTCTCTGCAGACCCCCCTCCCCAGCCCTCCCATCTTAGTACTGGGCCCCACAGTACAGCCAGCCCAGCTGGGAGGATTTGCCCTTTCAGGATTAACAGCTGTCGTGGCCCTCGTGGCTGGCAGCCTGTCCCACCCAGGACCTTCCCCTGGGCCCACGAGGTCAGTTTGAACTCAGCCCTAGACCTCCAGTCCCGATCTGAGCCACACTGGGAGCACAATGGGGGACCCCAGCCCCCTCTCTGTCCACTTTTTCTGGGTGGATCTCATCTCTGTGGATGGTTTATTTCCTGGATGGACTGCTCACATCCCTGCAGTAGCATATTTCCAGCCCTGCCCTCTGCCGTGTCCCTTCATCAAGGATCCTGGGTCCAGCTGACTGTTTGCCTCACATGGACCCCACACTCAGCCCTCTCCACCGTGCTTGGCCCTGGTAGGACAGACATCTCCTCCTCAGCTCACCCTTGGCTCCCAGCCTCTCACCAAGCTAGCAGGGATGACATCGAAGGGTTCAGATGGAACTTGATATAGAATCACAGAATCGTTACGGTTGGAAAAGACCTCTGTGATCAGTAAGTCCAACTGTCAACCCAGCACCACTGTGTTCACCAACAAACCATGTCCTCAAGTGTCACATCCACGTGTTTTTTGAATGTTTCCAGGAATGGTGACTCTACTGCTGCCCTGGGCAGTCTGTTCCAGTGCTTGACAACCTTTTCCATGAAGAAATTTTTCCTAATATCTAATCTAAAACTCCCCTGGTGCAACTCAAGGCTATTTACTCTCGTCCTGTCAATCCAGGAATCCCTTACTAGGGATCCACTATCTTGGAGAGGTAATGCCACTGGATGCCACTGGATGCCACTGGATGCCACTGTCCATCAAGGCCTGCAAGTGGCATTGTTTGATTTCCACAGTATGGAAAGTTTGGTGGGAACCTCAGCTTGACCCTGGATTGCTGTGAACATCAGGTGTGAAGCTGTGCCATGAAAAAAAAGTCTGATCAGAAACCAGTGCAGTAGAAGAAGGTAGAAGGGCCACATCTTTATCTTCTTAAATTTGACTTGAAAAGGTTATGGAGCTTCCTGGACCCTCTGGCAGGAAGAACAGCCCTCCCAAAGCATTTGTCGTGAGAGCATTTTGATCCAGTAGACAGAGATACTCCTGGTCAACATTTCTGGGACTGAAGGTGGACCTGTAGGGACTCACCAGGCCAAAGACGGGGATTGGGAAGGAGAGTGGCAAAGGGACCCACAGACACGTGTTTGTTATCTGGAGCCCTTGCTCAGAGCATGCAGACTGGGGTGCCGGGGGACACTGTGGCTCTGGCTGGGGGACACTGGCTCCAGCCCAATGGCTGATCCTAAAACCTGCCAGCGGAGAGTTAGTGAGCTAACTCTCATGCTGGGGACTGGTCACATAGACCTCTTCTCCTTTGCTAGTTTCTGTATATCCTTAAAAAGCTGGGTCTCTCCACTTCACTTTGGTCACGGCTCTCCAGATTTTACTCAATGTGTGCAATTCACATGTAGTGTTTGTGTAGGGACAGTCAATTACTGAAATTCCTCAGCGTGGAGGGGGTTATTCTGTACCTCTCTGGCTAGAAGGACATGCGTCCCTCCTCTCAGTTGTGCTGTCATGGGATCTGGAAACCGCTCAAGTCACAATCTGCAAGTGCCTCCTTGTGCCTCTACAACTGATGAGTGTGAACACACATGGGTGTGTGCAGTGCCTATAAAGCCAGCATGGACAGCTCGGCATGGGAGGGTGCACCACTGGGTTCCTGCTCTCTGCGCAGCTGTGCTGTCACCATGGGTGAGTTTCCTGCTCAGGTACACCTCACTCAGGTGTGGTGCTGGGCTCAAATGAGACCTCACGGGGTGAGTATGCAAAGGCACAGAGAATGATGAGGAGGACAGCAGCTGTAAGTTTCCCTGGGAGCAGGAGGGGTGCCAGAGCAAAGCACCAAACAACACACGTGCTTGGTGCCAGCCTGTGCCAGCCCCAGGCTACCTGTGCCATGTGTTCCAACATCCTGTCAAGGGAAGCCAAAGTGGAGACCCGAGGTTCCCCTTGGTCCTTTCCCTACTTGACCAATGCATGTGGCATGTGTGGTTGCTCAGGGATCCTGCCCCAGGCATGGTGGCATCTCCCCCAGGAGCTGAGTGAGTGCAGGGTGTGGGAGGGTGCCCTTGGTCAGCACGCAGGGTTTGGGCTTGTATCCCTGTGTGGGCCAGGAGATTTCCTCCTGTCTGCTTGGCAGCAGTGCAGTAGGACCCATCCTCTGGGATAGTTTCCTTATAGCAGTCATTGGGCTGGAGTGAAAGTGTTATTGGGCTGATATGAAAGACTTAAGCATGCTTACTCCAAAAAAACTCAACACCACCCCCCCCGCAAACTACTGTTCCCATATCCAGCTGTGTCACTTCCCTCTCTTTGCTCTCTTGGGCTGTAGGTTCTGAGAACAAACTGCAGGTTGCTGCATGGTGCAGAGAAGGGGCTGATCAGGAGATGACAGAGTCATCTCTCACCTTGCTTCAGCCTTGAAGGGCAGAGCCTGTCCTGAAGCTGCAGCTTCCACTACCCTGGGAACCCTCTGCTCCTGACTGTGCCCCGGCTCTGCCTTCCCTGCTCTCAGCATCCCAGGGGCTGCCCAGGGATCCTGGCAATGATGGGCAGGGGGCTGCCCAGGAATTTTGATGGTGGTGGGTAAGGGGCTGCCCAGGGATCCTGGTGGTGATGGGCACTTTTCTCCTCAGGGCTCCAGGCTGAGACACCCTGGCTTCAGCGGGACCTTGTCCTCCTGCCCACTGTGGTGGCAATGCTTCTCCTCTGTGCCAACGCTGGCCCAGCCATACCCACTGCCAGCTCCCGGAGTGGTGAGTAGCACTCCCGAGTGGGTGGGGGGCACTGGCTGGGCACCAAGGGGCAGAGCAGGATATTCAGGTCTGCTCTGTGCTAGGGAAGGCGAGCAAACACCCAAAGGGATGCAACTCCTCACACACACAACCCCTGGGCCACGGCTTTTATAGCCTGACTTCTGCCAAGCCACCTTCACCCCCTTGGTTGGTCTGTGCTGAAACCAACAAGTTTCTGCCAGAACACCACAGCTTGGAAGGATTGCTGTGCCATGTTTGTGAGGCTCAGTTCTAGGAGAGATCCTCCGCACTATTTGGCTTTTTGTTTAGCTCTTGTTGGGTTATGAACATTCCCTTCCTCTCTTCAAGGGAGGATTACAGTACCTGCAAGACCCCAGAGTTCCATTGGTTGAACTGGAATTACCCACAGCAAATTGTCTCCCATCAGACACAAACCAAGAAAAACAAATTAGAATGCGAATGAGTTTGGCTAGTAAGTCATGAGAGATCAGATAAATTATAACAAGCTGGGGGAAGAGACCCCTATAAGACCAAGGCAGAACTAAGCTTTCTTATCCAATGCCATAAGCCCCAGGGAAAACATAAATTTTCATTACATATCCTCATCCAGTGGAGCATTTTGGATACTTCTGGTCCCTGCAAGAGCTGCAGCTCAATATATCAAGGGTATGTGGGCCAGATATATCATTGGCATCCTGGAGATTTTTTCACCCTTCTTTCCTTGGCAAGATGCATTAGAAGGCTCCAAATGAAACAGCAGATCATGAGAAATAGGTTCCAGAGCTCTTAGAGAGGTCACTGGCTCAGATACCTTCAGGTTCCCTGAGGATAAGCCAGTGGAAAAGCCCACAGACAGAACTGCTCCTTTTTGTCCTGAGTCCTCACTGATCTTCAGAAGCTCCTTGTTGTCCTGATAGACTCATGGACCTTCTCTCTCCCCTCACCCCGTGTTTGCTGCTGCAGCTTCAGGGTTTCCCCCGGACTGCAGCCACCTCCGCAAGAACAGCCCCAGCGGCGTATACGTCATCCAGCCGGCCAGATCCCCCCCACGTGTGGTCTGGTGCGACATGGACACCGAGGGCAAGGGCTGGACTGTCGTCCAGAGAAACTCTCATGACACTGAGCTCACGTGGAAGCAGTCCTGGACCACCTACAAGTATGGCTTTGGGAACGTGCACAGCGATTACTGGCTGGGCACTGAGTACCTGCACCTGCTGACGCAGCAGGGCACCTACAAGGTGCGCTTCGTTGTGCGGGACAAAACCAACGTCACCCACTATGCCGAGTACGACATCTTCAGAGTGGAGAGCGAGGCCAGCGGGTACCCACTGAGGCTAGGCCGGCATTCTGGTGATGGGGATGACTACCTGACCCTCTACCACCCCAAGAAGGGGGGCATTCATGACAACATGAAGTTCAGCACGGTCGACAAGGACCAGGACCAGTACAGCGGGAACTGCGCCAAGAGCTACGGGGGGTGGTGGTACAACAGGTGCCAGAATGTCCTGCTCAATGCCAAAAACTACATCGTTTGGCCAGGATTCTGTGATAATGGTGACTGCGCGTCCTCCCTCATCCTGGTCAAACCCACAGATGTGTGTTGACCATGCCCAGCCCCCCGGGAGTGAGGGGGTGCCACCATCCCCAGCTCAGTGCCCCATTCCCATGCCAGTCCCAGTGCACATCCTGCTCTGCCCACAGCTCCTGTTTCCTCACCAGCCAAAATACAGCAGCTCTGGGGCTTAGGAGCCATCGCCTGGAGCACTGGGCACACGGGCAGCTTTGTCCAGTGCCACGGTGCTGGCCGGCACTGGGGCACAGGTACTGGTCTGGGGTGGGTGCACCCACTCCCATATGGGGAGGGAGACGTGGTACCAGCTCCCTTCCCCTGCAGTCGGTGAACCCTGCTTTGCTCAGGCCCTGCTCCCTCCCCGGGCCCCCCACACCCCACAGCTCTGCTATCCACGGTGGGAGGAATCAGCTGCAATAAACCCTGGAGCCAGACTGTGCTGCCTCATGTCTACCTGCACACAGGTGTGGGGGGATCACTGTCCAATCTTCAGGGTGGCAGACTTGGGGGAAAGTAAGTGTGTTAGGCAATATTGCTTTCAATGTCTTGTTCCAGCCCCTGCACACTGGGCTGTGGCTGTAAGGCTACAATTAGCCAACAGGGCCAGCACGGCCCTGATCATGCAAAACCCTCACTCACAGATTGCCCCTGTCCATGGCTGGGTGGTTGCTCTGTGTTGGGAAAGGGAAGAAACCACCACAACCGGGAATGTGGAGAGGGCAGTGGACTCCCTGAGGGTGTGAGTGATATGGGTAAGTCAGGCCCATCATTCCCTGCTGCAGAAAGGGAATGTGTCTGTGGAGCTCCCTTGTGATGCAGGGAAGTTTGAAACTGGGGCTTGAAAGAACCCACCATCCCTCTGCTCACTCTTTGGAAGGAAAGCTGAGCTCAAAAAAGGTTTGTGGCTGGGAATGCTGAACAACATGGAACTCTGGAGCCAAGGTCTGTGACCAAGGTCCCAGGGCACCCTGCAGAGCTATGGCAGTGCATTGTTTCTGAGGAGCTATCGAGTTCTCAAGGAGCATTCTTTGGCAGCCCTGGAGGCACCTGCAGGTGGGCAGCACTGCTTCACGGGGAGATGGAGATATGAGGGTGCTGCTGGTCGAGAAAGGCTTCCCAGTTGGAGCTGACTTGAGAGTAGCACTTCTGGACTAAGAGATATTTCTGCTGGTTTAAAAAGGCATTGGTGCTCCAGCCTGGATGCACAACCTAACAGAAGGAGAGAGGCTGGACAAAGGCTTGGGGCTCCTGGTAAATAGCATTCCACCCAGCAGTCAGACCTGAGTGACGCTGAGCTGCATTCCTGGGTCTCTGTTGGAAAGAGAATAATTGCACTCGATGATCCTTGTGGGTCCCTTCCAGCTCAGAATATTCTGTGCATCTATGAGTGCAGCCAGTGAGACATCTGCTCTGCTCAGCACTGGTAGACCAATATCCTCCCTCTGCTCAGCATCAGGAGACCACATCACAGGTACCGTGTCCACTGCTGAGCTGTCCAGTGCACAAAGTTATCACCATACTGGAGCAAGTTCATACAGAACCAAGCTGATCCAGAATCTTTAAATTCTGGGATCCCTGCCATGTCAGGCTGTCTCAGCTCTCACACCAGCCCAGACAGACCAACCATATGGTGCTGTGTGGCTTTGCAGTACTGTCGTTCCTTTCCACTCTCCCAGTTCCCTCCCAGTGTTCACAAGGTTAATGAGGCAGAATGACACTGGCCTGGCTTTCCAGGGTTGAACAGACCTGATGCTTCCCTCTCACCCCCTGCTTGCTGTTGGCCGTGTGATGCTACATTCCCTTTTTGGAGGATCCTCACCTTGGAATGCAACCCTCTTCTTTAAGTGAAAATTTTGTCTTTAATTCCTCACTTGAGTTGTATGAAAAAATTTTCTTTTGAAAACTTTTTCTTACTGCACCAGAAGCCTCAGGCGTGCTTCTGGCAGGAAACGGGCAGCAGTTGCAAGGAGTTCCCAAATAAATGAAGGACACTATGCAGGTCTGAAAGTGATTTTATTCTGCAGGATGAACACAGACTATAGCAGGGATGTGTTTTGGACATGGCCTGCCCTGGGCTCAGTACGGCTTAGGTCAGGTTAGGTGGTGATGATGGCTATTTTTCTGCTGAAAACATCTGTGCCCACAAAGCAAAAACAGCATAAGACCATGCTGATCAGGAGGGGTTTAGGTTTCTGAGCACAGAGTTCTCTCCAGAAGGAACGTGCTTGGATACTGCAGTGTTTATAAAGATGCGTTCTAATAATATTCCCTTTCAAAACCCACCACAGGTGAATGGCCAGAGACAGAGCTGGGAGCATTGCTACTTCTCAGGACAGGAGGAAAACAAAGCAGTTCTCGATACAGAGGAACAACCCTATTGACCCGCAGGGCCCCATCATCAAACAGGCCCCAGCAGGGCCCTGGCCTGGCCACGTGCCCCACGTGGACAGAAGGGGGAAGGAGTTCTAGTGGTATGGAGTGGGTTTGATGAGGATGGCCGAGGCTCTGCAGTTCCCCTTGCACAGGCTGCCCCATGTCAGGCCCCCCCTGACGTTCAGCTGCACAGAGTAACACGCCGAGTACCACCACCCACCCCCATAGCGGGAGGCACAGTTTCCTCTGTAAGTGTCCTGATCCCGATCCTTTGTGGAGAACTTCATGTTGTTGTGCACTTTCCTGGGATTGTCTGAATCCATGGCATCCTCTGCTGTCCCCGAGTGCGCTCCCAGCCTGAGCCGGTAGCCCTGGGACTCATCGTCCAGGCTGAACAGGTTGTAGTCTGCGAACTTCATGTTGTTCGCAGCATCCCAGATGACAAACCTGACCTGGTAGACCTTCTGCCTGGTGATCTGGTGGATGTACTCAGTGCCCAGACAGAACTCGGTGTGCACATTCCCAAAGCCGTGCTTGTAGGTGCTCCAGGACTCAGCCCAGGTGATATCCGTGTCCTGCCGGTTCTTCTGGATGACGGTCCAGCCCCCGTCTGCCCCGCTCATCTCGCAGTACACCGTGATGGGGTGCAGTCCTGTGGGCTGGGTAATGTAGACGCCACTGGGGCTGCCAACTGGGACCTCGCTACAGTCCCTGGGCCAAGCTGGGGCAGGACAGATAGGGATAGAACAAAAGCCTGGGCATCAGGACAAGACCTTGGGCAGGAGGGAGATTCATCTGGCCACTGCACCTGGGAGATAGCCGGCTCTCTCAGCCCAGAGAGGTCTGGAGGTGAGAGTGGGTTGGCCTTAACTCTCTGTTCCTTTTCCATATGGAAGACCAGCAGGAGTCAGCCCCAGGGAAAGGCCCCAGACTCACTGAGCTATGCTGATATCAGCCCAAGAGACTGAATACGGGCACTAGTGGGCTCCTTTGGGTCTCCTGAAAAAGGCGTTGTGCCACTACGACAGGGTCATGCTGGGAGGGAGATGAAGACGACCTAGCCCCTGTCTGTGACTAAGGGAATGGGGAAAAATGACCCCTGCAAGCACAAAGCCACCCTTCCCAGCCTGCACAATGACACACACACACAGAGCACTGCAGCTGAACTAGGCACACCTTCACCACCCTCCATCCTGGAGCAGTGCCAGGGCTAGGGACAGTACAGGGTCCTGCCCTGCCCAGAGCTGGCTCTACACGGGCACACAACACCTGATGCCCACAGCATGCTACCTACTGGTTCTCTTCAGAACATTCGATGAAGTGTTGGAGGGAGATTTCTTGAAGGCGTTTAGGATTTGTGTATGCACAGAATGGCCTGGCGCAGCCAAGACGAGCAGGGAAGCAAGGAACAGAAGACACTGAGCTGGAAAAAAGAGATGAGAAGAAAAGAAGAAATGTGACTGTCCTTTCCACAGCACCAGAACCGCAGTTAACACGAGCCTGTGAGGTGCAGGAGGGTGCCGAGCATGCGGGGCAGCAGGAGGCTGCTCCTTGCAAGCTGCAAAGCTTGCCAAAGGGATAGACAACCTGGCCTTTTCCCCCTGATCTGCTGCGGACAAGTCAAACATAGGGTGGTTTTGGGCAGAGCAAAGTACCCAACAACTGCCTGAGCCAAGTTTCCCTCCTGGTCCCTGGAGCAGGAGCCTGACTGGGGTGAGCCAGAAGACAGAGGATGAGCAGCTGGTGCTCAAAGAGGCGGCAAGCGCCCCTAAAGGGCACCGGTGCCACTGCTCCCCATCAGTGTGCAAAGACCAGTGCATGGAGCCTCCCTCTTGCTGAGCTGCCCTACCTTTGCTCTCCCCATTGCTGGCAAGGAGCGCCTGCTTCCCAGCCCCGTACTTACCCATTGCTCCCTGCGGGAATGCTCTCTGGAGCGCGGAGCTCTGGAGCGGCCGGTCGCACAGAGGGATTTGTAGTGCCCTCTGCACTGGGCGGGCTGAGTGGGTCCTACCCCCCTTTTCTGCTGGAAGAGATCAGGTTGGTTTCCTTTGTGCCTGCAGAAAACACCAGCTGAGGTGGAGGTGCCTGTGGTTCTGGATTGCAAGGAAAATAATCCTCGTGCCAGCAAGAATCTTTGGAATGGTCTCTTCTGTGAGTGCTTAGTGACTTGGACGGAATTTCCCCTGGGAACAGCATATTTGCGAACTTTGAAGAGTATTGCTCAGTAAACACTTGAATGCCACAGTCACCAGCCAGGTGGGGAGCAAACATGGGTCTGTCCCTGCCTCCCACCACTGCAGCTGGTGCTGCCAGGTCAAGGGGCTCTTGTTGAATGTGCTCCAGTCCAGCCCAGCCTGGCTCTGGGTGGGGCAGCAGAGCAGCCTCGGGACCCTCAGGGAGACAAACTCTTGTGGGACAGTGTTTGAGGCAGCTGTTGTGTTGTGGGGTGCATGACACAGGCAGAGGGTCGTGGTGGAGGGGTCTGTGTCTGGGGGAAGCAGGAGAAGTCTTGATTCCCCAGTGGGACACAGTCCTAACCTGAAAGGAAGCAGCTGAAGGACTTGATGAAAGGTTGCTGTAAGGCAGGTGAGACAGTTGTGGCCTCTGGGCACTGGGTTTGGGAGAGTGGCCATGCAGGGTGAGCGGAAAGTAAGTGTCTGCCCAGGAATGGAGCAAAAATAGGTGGATGGAGGGCAACAACAGGGATCTGAGCATGTATGGAGGGGATCGAAGCATGCATGGAGGAAAAATGGAGGGGATTGAGTGTGCACAGAGGGGGGTGAGGGATATCATGGTGGAACCCATAGCACCCACAGAAGGGACAGTGGGATCTGAGCATCGATGGAGGTCAGCAGAGGGAATCTGAGGGCACCTGTTGTGAAAAAGAGGGATATGAGCTTGCCCAGGGGAGAAAAGTCAGCACCAAAGAGATGCTGAAAGGACCAGAGGAGATATGAGTACTTAAGGAGGGGAACAGATGAGATCTAGGTGCACACAGAGGGAAATGGAGGGCACAAGAGTGTACAAGGGGAAGAATGGAGATGATCTGTTTATGCCAGGAGGAAAACAGAGGGGTTCTAAGAGAGCACAACAAGGGGAATGAAGAGGATATAAAAGCAGCTGTATAGGAATGGAGTGCATCTGAGAGTGGTTGGAAGTGAAGATAATGAGTAAGAGGGGATCCAGAGAAGCACTCAGAGGGAATTTGGAAACATGCAAAGGTAGAATAGTTTGGTTGTAGGGCACTCAGAAAGGATGGCAGGGACAGGCAGTGCACAAAAGTAGAAGATCTGATACAATATCTGGCACAATAAATCTTGCAGTCTTCAGTGGGAACTTGTGAGATCACAGATTCCCTGTAGTGCAATTTACCAGCATGGTCTGGCGCAGCTGAATAAGAAATTAAACAATCCAGGTTCACAAAGAGTGTGGTTTAGGGAAGGAACAGGAAAGCAGATTCAGGACTTTTGGTGATAAATGCACTAACTCTGGAGTGTTAATATGTATTATGACAGAAGGGATAGTGACAGGGATCTGTTAGCAATATATAGATATATGTATAAATATATATTGACCCAGTTATATATATATATATATATAACTATTCCCAGGTCTGTTCCAATGCTGTTGGAGATGTGAAGCTCAGCCAGAGGCAACCCTTCATGGGAGAAGGAGAGACACCGTCCATCTGCTGATCTCAAGCAAACAGAGATGCTTTCCCCTCCTCTTTTTGCCCTGAAATCCCACTTTGATGCCATAATTTTTGGCCAGCTTTGCTCCAGCCGTTGTTCCATTATTGGCCCTTGCTGGAGTCAGGGGCAGCCAAGGGAGCCATCCTTCGTATTTCTCAACCAGGCCATTGATTCTTGACCGACTTAAGGCAGCTCTAAAGCAAGTGTGGCAAGTTGCTGCCCTTCTCCCCCACCCTGCACCATCACCATCACTGACAGCTCTGCAGCTCCAGCTGTGTCTGGAATGCCCACCCAAGGAAAGGAAATGCTGCCCAGTACCTGGTTTTAATGTCTGCAAGCCCAAGAACCCAGTATTTCTATCACAAGCATAATGCAGAGGTTTTCAGAACTCTGTATTTCTGTTTTCAGACTATTCCCATTCAAACACCCAGCACAAGAAAAGCAATGGCAGAAATTTTGGGGTGGATCCATGTGCTAAAGTCCCGTAGAGTGAATCCAGAGATCTGGAATCCTCTCAGGTACCCTGATGTCCACATCTCTGGCATGTCTGGCGGACACAGAGGCATTGCCAGATGGCCCTGGGAGACAGAAGGAGGAATGGAGAAAGAGGGGGAGCAGGGAGGACAGCCTATATTCCCGTTAGGGTGTATGTGGGGAGGACAGGGACACATGGAGCATTTGGAGGGCTCAAGGGGCAACTGAGGGGTCCTGGGAGCAACAGATGGGCCTAAGGGTGAAGCTATGGTATCCTGGGGGCAGCTGGGGTAACTGACTGTAACTGGTGCCCCCAAAGGGACAGTGAGGGTTCTAGGGAAAAACAAGGGAAACTTGCAGGGTTTCAGGGGCAGTTAGGAAATCTGGGGGAAGTAAAGGCAGCCTGGAGTGCTACTGGGTGCAAGGGAGACATCCTGGAATGGGCCAGAGAACAAAGGGAGTCCCAGGAGACATGGAGGGTCCTGTGAATTTAGGAGTCCTGGCTGTCTTTGGCCCACGCTTGGATACTTGGGTCCCCTTGTACTTGCAGGGAATCCCAAGGGACTGAGAATCCAGAGGGAGTTGGGAGTCCCATGCTGGTCTGTGAAGAGCCCCAGAAGCATGGGGATTTTTAGAGTACAGTTCACCAGCTCAGGAGCCGTACTCACATCAGCAGCAGAACGAATGCCACGGTGCCGACAGCCAGAGCCAGCCCTATGGCTGGTCTGTGGGGCAGGAAGGTCTTGTCATCGGGCCAGTGCAGCACAGTGCTGAACACAGCCTGGAGTCCTTTCTCTTCCTCCACACTTCCCTCTGACACTGTGGGGACCCAGGCACCTCAGGTCATGGGGCCCTGCACCCAGGGACCAGCTATCCCTGCAGCTCTTGCTCCAGCCACAGACCTCGCTGTCCCCAGCGACCCAGGCATCTGGGGGTCCCTGCTCCACCTCACATGCTCCCAGATGAGTCAGGCCCCAGGGAACACCTGCTCTAATCCACCTGTCCACCATGAAGCCAGGCGTCCTGGCACCCTGCTCACCCCCTTCCTGTGGACCCAGGTGTCCCAGGTCTCGCTCTGCTCCGCACTGCTCCCTGTCCCCAGGGCACTCAGGTGTCTGGGCTCACCATTGAGGTAGAAGAACTTGCGGATAATGGGCTTGGAAAGTTCCCCCACGTGACAGGCAATGGTTCCTGGAGCGGGTTCCTCAATGGTCAGGCTGAAGGGCTTCTCTGGATTCCCCTTCAGCTCCTTGAACAGTGTCACGTCCTGTGTGCGCATCTGGGGAGTGGGGGGACGCATCAGCACCGCCCAGACCACCAGGCACACGGCACCGCACACGCGCATGCAAAGGCACCTGTGTCCTGCACGTGCTTGACATGTCCCCTTCATGCTTCTTGTACCCTTGCTGGTGCAGGTGCACCCACCTCCCATCCCACATGCATGTAAGCCCCGGTGGGGTGGGGTGCACAGCCAGGGTGTACACAAACGTCTCTTCCTGCACATGCAGGAAGAACTTCTCCCCCGTGAGCGTGGTGAGGCCCTGCGTAGCAGAGCATCTCATCCCCCACAAGAGCTTATCTGCTGTTTGTTAGCCAGACAGATAACTCAAACAGGTCAATCGGTCTTGCAATGAGTTATTTTTGCACCGCGGGGTTAACACTGGTCTGGCATCTCCCAACTGCCAATAAACATCTTACTGTCCAAGTGAGATGTGGAAGATAAGCTGGATTTCTGACTCATAGCAAGTCACTTTACAACTATAAAAGCCACAGCAAACTTCTACAAAGTAGAAAGCTTCTATGGATTTTCCTGGAAATCTGTGGAGTTTCTCCCATGAACAGGGACACCTATTTCCCATTTCATCCCCCAGGAGTTGAGTGAAGGAATCTGTGTACATTATTGTCATTTTGGTGGTAAATTACATTTGGCTCCTATTCAATACTATTTCTTTTGCTAGCTTTAATATAGATGCCTTGATATAGTGCACTGTTCTATGTATGCTGTAATCTACTAGTAGTTCTTTTAATTTTATACTGGGTAGTAATTCTGATTAAGATTGTTCATCTATATTGCCTGTTCATTTGTTTATTAAAGAATTCATTTTTATAAATATATCTGATTTGCCATCATTAGGACTTGTGGGCCAAAATGATTCCTAATACTTAAACTGTTGCCAAATTCTGAAGCTAAGGAAGAATTTAGCTTCATCTGAACCTATCTCTCTGAAAGAGCTTAAATACACAAAGGAATCCTTTCTGACCCTCAGACTCAGCAGCAGGGCTTCTTCAATAAATTTTGTCTGAAGCTTCCACTCTCCCCACGACACCATGGCACAGGTTGCCCAGGGAAGATGTAGCTGCCCCGTCCCTGGAAGTGTCCAAGGCCAGGTTGGCTGGGGCTTGGAGCAGCCTGGGACAGTGGAAGGCGTCCCTGCACACCTTCCAGGGAATTGGAATGACATGAGCTTTAAGCTCCTTTTCAACCCAAACCATCCTGTGATTCTATGATTGTACGTGTGCACACATGGATCTGCGAACACACATCTGCCTGCTACTTGTGTGCACCCCTCACGTAAGCGAGCATCCTGTGTGTGCTGACACAGCTGCTACTCCCAGCACAGGCAATTGCAGTGCCAGCAGTCACTGTAGCTGCAACAGTCCCCCTCAGGATGTCTACTCACACTCTTGCAAGCCCACGTGCAACTCACATTCGGGGCAAACATCCAGGTGACGGGCAGGCCGGTGGGGATGTGGAAAGGCACATTGCAGTGCAGCACGATGGTTTCATCTGTGTAGGTCCACAGGTCCTGCACTGGGAGCATTGACAGGCTCATGAGCTCACATCTGCACATGCACTGGCACAGGTGATGGTGCTCCTGTGCTGGCTGCAGGGATGGGCAGATGAACACCTGGGCAGGTGCACTCAGCGTGGGACTATGGGTGAGAAACACAGGGAGTCCCCAGAGATATTCGTGGTGAAATCCTGTCTTTTGGATCAACTTTACTCACTATCATCTCATTATAATACTGAACACACCTCCATCCCAAAAGCTACCTGCCCCCAATGTATGACCACTGCTTGCTGAACACACATTCTGCATCTTTCTAGCCTAGACCTTTAAAAGCAAAGTGAGACCATTTGACCTCAATCAGTACCAAAAGTGCGACTGGAGTCACTCGAGTGCCACCAAAACATAAAAAATCATACAAAAATAACCTTGGAACGAGGGGAAGCTGAGGAAGATTTCCTTACCCTTAACCCAACAGTCTCTCATGGCCCCATACCTGGGCAGTCTAGGGCAAACTGACAGTCCACAAAGCGGCAGGTAGCACACTGGAAGACACGGGCAGCTGGCTGGAATCCTGGGAAAGAGAGCCTTGCTGGTCCCAGGGAAGTGGGAGACGTACTGGGACACAGGGGAGGGCAAGACAGAGGCTTGGGCACTCACCACAGGGGGGGATGCAGGTTGGAACTGATGAGGAGGAAGCAGCGTTACACTGGGCATCACTGGGGACCCACATCCTTGTAAGGAGCTGTCAGGATTCAGCCCTTGTCCAGCTCAGATGAAGTCCCTGGGAGTTTCTATAGGACAGGGGTTCCCAGGGTAGCCCCATACCTTTCCCCAGCAGGCTCAGCTTTGCCCAGATTGTGTTGACAGCTTCCTGCAGAGACTTCTTCAGGGGCTCTGGGGTGTCCCAAATGTCCAGGTAAGACAATGTGTCCTCCCCCTGGTCCCTCTAAACCTTTCCCAGACCCCACAGATCCCTTATACAATGCACTTTGACTCCATATATCCCTCCTGAAGTCAGATATATCCCCAAATATCCCCTCAAACTCCTCAAGAAACTGTATACCTTGAAAGCCCTATACCCTCAGGATTTCCCAAATATCCCCTTACAGTTCCCAGACCTTCATATATCCCATATTTCACCTCCACCCCATCCCCCTTTAAGGCCTCCACATCCCATCCCCCTTGCCCCCTGTCTCATGTCCCGTGTCCCGTGTCTCACATCCCTCACTCTGCTCACTCTTGTCCTTTTGCTCCTCTATAAAATACATAGCATCCATGATGATGACCCGAAGTTCCTCACGCTGTGCTGACCCTGGAACCAGTACAGGGACACGGGAAGCAGTACAGGGTTAGGGTTGAAGTTTCAGGGATGGGAAGGTCCGGGAAGGTCCAGTAATGTCTGGGGCTTTCTGAGAGTTCCTGGAGTCCTGAACAAGGTTTAAGGGATACTGGGAAAGGTCAGGTGTCCCCGTGGATTCCTAATGTCCTAAGTAGGGCCAAGGGGTCCCCAGTGTGTCCTTGGTCATGGTTGGGTGATTCTCAGAGTTCCAGGCAGGTTTGGGATTCCCAAAGGTCCCTGGGGGCCAAATCAGGACTGAGAAGACCTTGGCATGGTTGTGAGTCACAAGGATGCTTTTCTGGGGTGGGTCCCTAGTGTCCCCAACTTCCTGGGATGCTGCTCAGAGTCAGTGTGAGGGCCTTGGTTGAAATGGGAAACCCCAGAGGGCTCTGGGGTGCTGTTCAGGCTGGGAATCCCCTTTGGGATGGATGTCCCTGGTGGAAAGGAGGGACCAGTCAGGACAGAGGTCCTTGGGCAGGATCTCTGTTGGGTTTGGTGTCCCTAGGGACTCATGACGTACCTACAGTGACGGAGGCAAGTGGTTTAGCAGCCTCAACAAGAGCTTCCTGGCATTTTTTATGTCTGAGGTCATTGACAGAGGCCCCAGTAATGTCATGGCAAAGTCGTGCCCGCTGAAGGGGGGGCCCAAAGCAGAGCAGGCAGGAGTGCACCTCAGCGAGGCAGGACATCAGGACCCACAGCCACAAGCCAGGTTTTCTAGGGTGCCAGGGGACTAACATCAGCATCAGGGCCACCAACCACCACCCCATGACCCCGAAGCTAGCACCCAAGTGCCTGAGTTCCCTGGACAAAGGCAGGGTTTCTAGGTGGAACCTGGACACCTCGGTTGCCAGGGAACCGGATGAGGTGGGAGGCCACGCTCTAGCCAGCCACACTTACCCCACATCAGCCAAAGGTGTGGGCAGAACCCAGCAAGGAATGTGCAAGGCCTACATTTGAGCAGGAAGAACTGAGCCAGCCCAAGGCTGCAGCAGCACTGCTGCCAATCACGGCTGGCACTGTCCGGGACACGGTGTTTGTACGTGTGTCCTGAGGAGATTCTTCTGCCTGTCTTCTGTATTGTGTTCTTGAGTAGAGGAATACACACTTGGTGCATCTTCAAGGTATTAGATCGTTCAGCTCCAAAACAGAGAGGGAGAGAAAGACAGAAACTACAAAATATTATCATTAACTACAAAGCAAAAGACTCAGAAAGCAGCTGTTGGTTTTACAGGCACAAGAGTTCCTGATGCAGGAAGCAACACACAAAAGTGTTTGCAGGTGAAAACCAAGCATGAGACTGAAGATTTGTGTGAAACCCCAGTACCACTAGAAGGCAGAAGATGCTGTAAGAACTGACCTGGCATGTGCCAAAACATTTAATAAATGCAAGTTGCTATTTTCATCCAGCTTGCAAATGTTCATTTTCATCCCCCTCCTGTTAATGAGCACCAAGATAGTGGCCCATCACTGGCAGCCATGGTCACTATGCAGGTGTCTGACAAAGCACAGAGTGACAAAAATGACAAGATGGTCCAACAGCCTGGGCTATTCGAACCCAATGTTGCCAACTCTCTCCTGCAGAGCAGAAACTAAGGTGAACGCAGGAAATGTTGGAGACCTTGCCAGGTGATGTAGATGCCACAGCACCTCCACTAGCAGAGAACTTCCCAAGCTTCAGCTGGACTTGGGAAGGGATTTCCTAAAGGCTCTGCCCTTCCCGGCTGCCCCAGCACGCAGCAGTGCAGCACTGCTGAGCAAAGCAGCAGATGGAAAACCAGCCCTGGTCGACGGCCCTGAGCAATCGGCACCAGAGTCCAAAAGTGGAGTGGAGTGAGGCTGTTAAACTCCACACAGACACACACCATGGGCTGCTGAGGCAGAGCAGGCAGCACAGTCTGTCCTGCCCCACAGTACTCTTGGCTGTGATTTTAACTATCAGAGGAAAATAATGATGTAATGGTATTTTTTTATGATGCTGGGAAGGCAAATTGGATGGTTGGGACCTATTCTAAAAAGGGGCAAGGTGTGTCCTCTTCTGTACTTACTAGAGAGGCACCTTCTGTACAGGAAGAATTCCCTTCAAAAATCCAGCAGTTCAGAATTGAAACTTGCATGCTTTTATTTGATCTGAATTTCTTGACCCATCTTTTAGAATAGATGTTCTCGCAATATTGTAGAAGAATTGTAAACTCCAGAACTCGGCTTTCTGGAGTGCTTTTGCTTTCCCTGTAACATTCTGACTCTTGGACAATGAGCTAGTCTGCTTAGCAGGGGAAAAAAACAACCAAGCCAACAAAAAACTCAAAGAAAAACACCAAATTTCCCAAAATGGGACTCTGAACTGGTCTTAATCCAGTGGTTTGTGATCTGGACCAGAAGGAATACTCTGTACCATGCATACTATTCACAGAGTGGGTAGAAAGAGCTGCTTTGGACTTGCAGAGCTGCACTTGGCTCCATCTCCCAGGTGTTTGCCTGGAGCACTGTTTGAGCTCCTTCTCCATCAAACAGTCCCAGTGCAGCCTCCATCGGCAGGTGGATGTGAAATGTTTGCATGGTCCTTTTGAGAAGAGCTCCAGGGCTTCCACGGCTCCACGGCACCACACCACGGGGTCCCACTGTAGTGGATGGGTTCCCAGAGCTTGGTGCTCTGTCAGTGCTCGTGGCAGCCGGTGGGGTTTGTCCTGGACCCCCTCGGGCAGCACACTGAGGCAGAGGTGCCCGAGTCGCCCCAGCCAGGTCGGGTCTGGGAGCCGGCGTGTGTGGAGGGAGCGGAGGCCGAGCTGTGACTGCAGGGCCATGTCGGGTGTCCACTACAAGTTCTCCTCCAAGCTGAGCTACGATGTGGTCACATTTCATGGCCAGAGCATCTCTCTGGGTGACCTCAAGAGCCAGATCACGGCCCGCCAGAGGCTGAAGGTGGCCAGCTGCAACCTGCAGATCCTCAAAGCTGAGACCAGCGAAGCTGAGCGGGCTTCAGGCCCAGGCGCCGGGACCAGCCAAGGGCAGTGGCGCAGATCAGCATGCAGTGCCACAGGCTGTGAGAGCCATGCTCTGCCCTGGGGACAAAAGCCAGGGTGAGAAAGCGCAGTGGTGCATAGAAAACTGGCTTTTTACAGCTCTAAAGGGATTCTATGATGTGCCATGTAATTCCATGTCAAATATCCATTCTTCCCAAGTGACTCATACTTCTGCATTTGTGTTCTTCTCAGAATACTCTGATGATGTATAGATCCCAAAGAACGTCCCAGTAATTGTGAAGAGAGTCCCAGCTTGAGCTACATGAGTTTCCATGAAGCCCCATGAGTGGGGGCATCTTGATGTCCGGTGGGGCTGGAGTGGCTGGACAAGCCCCAGTGCCCAGGAGATGTGTCGGGGGGCTGTGCCTGGCCGGTGGTCCCATGAGGCAGCACGGCCTGGGGGTTGAGTGGCACGGGTGAGACCCCACTTCCCAATGCCCCTGGCTGGAGCAGCTCTGCCAGGCCAGAAGGGAGCCAGCAAAAGGCTCACCTGCCCAGGCAGAGACCCCCAGGGACCAGGTGTTGGCCCCCTCCACCAGCACACAAGCTCTCGTCCCACCCCGGCCATGGCCATTGCACCACCTTACTCCAGCTCCAGGGTCAGTTGGCCCATGTGCCAGTCCTCCTTCTCCATTCTGCTTCTGCCCCTTTCTTCCTACCCCAGATGCAAAACACCCATGCCACACTGCCCAGCTCTGCACGGAGAGCCCCGCTCACAGCCCAGCTTGTAGCCGGCAGACCATCGGTCCCCTCTCCCCTTTGAAGCCCATGCCCTGACAAGGCCATACCTGACTCATCCGGTGCCCTGATCACCACAGGAAGCTGCTCATTACAGCCCCTGGAGATGTGTCCACTGCTGTCCAGAAGCTGGCTCACTCTGGACTGAGGAGGAGAGAGCAGCTGGCTGCAACGCGGGCCCCAATTCAGCATGCCCCAGTAATCCTCCCAAGCCAGCTCTCCCTGAGGACTGAAGGCACAGCTTCCCCCTGGATAGTCAGCAATACCATCAAGCCTCAGTCACCCTTCTGTGTACCCCCCTTCATCATCCCTACCTTGCTGTGGAGCGTCATGAGATGCTGCAGCTGTGCACTTGGATGTGGTGAAGCCTTGATGTGCTGCACCATGGAGCGAAAAGTTTCGAAAGTCGGTGTGCGTGCTGAGTGGAGCTATTCCCATGTACCCGAGTGCTGGGAATAAAGTCATGCCTGGTTCCTTATCACTCATTAGGAATCATTCATTACTTTACACTGAAAATAGCGTAAGACAGTTTGATTTCTCCCGATGTTTTCGGTGACAGTGGGAAAAGGCTGGGCCTGTATTTTTGAAGGTTTTTTTATTAAGTTAATAAAATGAAAAAGTTCTTTCTCTGGCAGCCGTTGTCTCAAACTCTTCTCTCTGCTGAGAAAAGACATCCCTGGTTGAGCAGCGGCTTCCCAGTCCTGCCCAGCTACTTGGGGGCTGCCGACGTCTTGTGGGGCTGGAGTGGCTGGAC
>VWPU01004823.1:0-24372 GCA_013398955.1 Callaeas wilsoni | reverse complement strand
ACTCCAGAACTGGACTCAGCTCTGTGGATGGGGTCTCACACGGGCAGAGCAGAAGGGCAGAATTCCCTCCCTCATCCTGCTGCCCACGCTGCTGGGGCTGAGCCCAGGATACGAAGATAAGCATAAAAAGAGTGGAGCCTCCTCCTGCTGAGCAGCTGCAGACAGCAATGGTCTCCAGGTTCCAGATGCAGGATGCAAAGGAGGATCTGATCAGTTGTACTTGAAGGGGGAACATTACACACTGGAGTCAGGAAGGACTCTGAGCCCTGTGCTGAACCCGTTTAAACTCAGACCACTCCCTCTGCATTGTTCGTTTTTCCTTACCTGCCAAAGCAAAAGGATTGAAATCCTAATTGCATCGGGAAGGGGAGAGGTAGAATGGATGCACATCGAGACAGTGGAGGGGAGGATGCAGTTGGCATCCAGGGCTGGGTTTGCTCCAGAGCTTAGGTCCCCGAGCCCCAGAGCCCTGCCCCAAGTCCCCAGCTGGTGCTGCCCTGAGAAGCCCAGCCTGTGAAAATGCTCAGACAGCAAAATCCCTGCCTTTCAAGTGTTGGACAAAACCTAAGAGTCTGTTTATATCCTTCCTAGCTGTGAAGAACTGCTGGAAATCTGAATCCTAAATGTGTAAAGGCCTGATAAATGGAAAGCTAAACACTCCTGGAGCTGTAAGCTGCTCTGCAGTGGTTTAGGCCCTCACAATTTGCAGCCTTCAGGGTTGATAATACAGCAAGACCCTGAGCAGTCTGCTGGAAAACTCTGCCAGAATCACAATCCCTCTAAGGGGATTCTCTTATCCAGTGTAGCAAGCTTCATCCTAAAAGCAGTTTTGTGTTCTAGCCCCTTTTCTTCCCCTTGGAAAGCTTTCCTAGACACTTGATGAAACAGAGAACCTTCTTTCTCCCCCAGCATCCAAATTTTCCTGCTTTTTCCTTTGTCTTCTCCCAACCTTCTCCTGGTTCTTTCACTGTAACTCATCGTAGTGAAGCCTCCCAGCCTTCATTTTGCCAATTAAACAAACCAACCTCTGCTGATCTGGCCTGGTAGGAGAGCTGCTCTTTCCCTCTGATCAGCTCCAGGGAGTTCTGCATCCATGAGTGTGGCCAAAACTCCCCAGAATCTCAAAAGCATCATGCAGAGCAACACCACTAAAGCTCCAAAACACCCCCAAGGCTGGTGGGGAAAGCAGACACTGGCTGGGAAGAGGAGGCAGCTCCCTGCAGTTCTCAAGCAGAGAAGAGGATGTTCCGATCCCAAATGATGCACAGAAATGATACCACAGCCAATTAACTCTGCATTCTGCTGAATATCATTAGCAAAGAGCTTACTCCCAAGGCTACAGCCCCAGTCTTGATACATTGACCACCTTTTGGACCGGGGCAGGATAATAGATACACAGGATATTTGGGGTTGGAAGGGACCTTTAAAGGTCAGTCTAATCCAACCCCCGTGCCATGGGCAGAGACACCATCCACTAGATCAGAGGATCAGGATCTTCCAGGGAAGGTGAGGAGCCCGGAGGCTGCAGGTTGAATCCTGCTTCTTTCACAAGTGCCTTGCCAGCCAGCAAACCCGGACTCCAGATGCCCCAGCGTGGAGCAGAGATGGGATTTGCAAAGGCAAGCCCCGTTTGCAGGGTTTGTATTCCAAAACCTCCCCAAGGGCAAGCGGCTTGTGCGTGTCAGGGCAGCGCCGGAGCCACTCAGGCCCAGCAACTGTTGTGTGATGCCTCATAAGCCTGACTTGTCTACAAGAGCTGAACATGCCTCCCTGACAAGCTGCAACGCCGTGTCTGAATGCACAAACACTTCGCCGCAGCAGAGCAAAGCTCCCACATCCACCCTCACTGCCCGAGAGGCTCAGCTGAGCCAGCTGAATCCCCCCGGGCTGGCTCCCTGGGGCTTCCCCTGCTTCCCTGCCTGCACAGACAAAATACAGGAGCAAAGGTACCCTTGTTCAGCTCGGCTTTTTCATCTCCACAGGGCCTCGTGTTCTCGCCGAGCGCTCACTGGGAGGCAGCTGTCCCCGCTGGGGAGGCTGGGGATGCTCTTGGTTCATCACAGAATCACACAATGGGGTTGGAAAGGACCTTAAAGCCCATACAGTGCCACCCCCTGCCATGGGCAGGGACACCTTCCACTGTCCCAGGCTGCTCCAAGCCCCGTCCACCCTGGCCTTGGACACTTCCAGGGATCCAGGGGCAGCCACAGCTTCTCTGGGCACCCTGTGCCAGGGCCTCCCCCCCCTCACAGGGAACAATTCCTTCCCAATATCCCATCTATCCCCGCTCTCTGGCAGTGGGAAGTCGTTCCCCCTTGTCCTGTCACTCCATCCCTTGTCCCAAGTCCCTCTCCAGCTCTCCTGGAGCCCCTTTAGGACTGGAAGGAGTTTTCAAGTCTCCCTAGAGCCTTTTCCTCTCCAGGCTGAACACCCCTAAATTATTTACACTTGTTCTCTCAGCTTTGGGGCCAGGAAGCACCTTCCAGTGGTCCGTGGCACAGTTTGATCACCAGGAGCATCCTCTGGTGCCTGTTATTTGTTTAACTGCCACATGAGCTGGGCCCAGAGCCCCGAGTGCCACAGACCCCAAGGGGAAGGGGACCTTCGAGGATGAGCAATGCATCAGCAAGGCTTTATCCAAGGGATCTCATTCCACACGGGACTCTGCTGAGTCTAACACCAGCTGAACATTCCTTGCAGATATTTGGCTCAGGGCAGCCCTCAGGGGCTGCTCAGTGTCTGCCTCTCCAGCCCAGCAGCTGGGTGGCCCTTGCCCACCAGCAGGTGTTGGGGTTGAATCACTTAACACTGAAGAAGAGGCTGGCCCCAAGAAGAGGAGGCTGGTTACACAAACCCAGCAGCAGTGAGGTACCAGCCACAGCAGCACAGGAAAACAGCCTTAATTAGGGAAGATGTACTGGTGGCTGCAGGGCTTTTTGCTTCCTCCACTTCCAGGACCTGGCTGCTGGAGGATCCTGTTATCTCAGTAAATATTGCTAATGACCGAGGCTCTGTTTGCTTGCCACATCCTTGTCCAGCTGCCGGGAGCGTTTAAAGACATCCACGTCATTCCTGACTCAAAGGCAGTGTTAGCCTGGGCTCTCAGCCCAGCGCTGAAGAATTCTGTGGGGGCTCACTAATCAGTCACGGGGAAGTTGTGCAGGGTGGGACAGTGTGCAGGAAAGCCTCTAACAACTAATTTAAAAAGCTGATGAATGCACCGAGAGCACCATCGTGTAACTGTGTTTCTTTGTGCTGATGTGCTGTAAGATGCACTTTTCCAAAGGGCAGGGAGCCGCGACCCCAAGCTGTCCCCTCTCACCCGGGCAGCCCACAGCTACAGAGAATGGATTGAAGCCTGACCAAGGCCAGTTTAAAAATATTCAGCAATTCCTGTATTTTGACAGAAAATGAGGGGTTTGGCAGGGAAAAGTTTGTCAGCATTTCTTTGGAAAGTTTTGTCTGCAGTGAAGAGAGGGACAAGTGTCCAGCTGAGGTCTGCAGGGCAATGTGAGGAACAGGAGACCTGCTGGGGTGATTCACCTCCACCCCAGAAGGTCTCACTCTGATGTCCATTTGGGGATAATTTATGGGGACTCCCACCCCATAAAAAGCTGCATGTCATAGACTCATGGAACCATTCAGGTTGGAAAAGCCCTCTAAGCCCATCGAGTCCAACCGTTCCCCCAGCACTGCCACCACATTCACCACTAACCGCGTCCCCAAGTGCCACATCCAGGAGTGGGGACTCCTCCACTGCCTTGGGCAGCCTGTTCCCACCTGACCACCCACAGTGAAGAACTTTTCCCGAATATCCCAACTACGCCTCTCCTGGTGCACCTCGAGGCCCTTTCCATCCAGCACTCCGCTCCTACTCCTGCGGGCTTGAGCCATCCTGGATCCCTTCTCCATCATTTTAATCTTCCCAGGCATGTGTGGGTTAACTCCATTTGCTTTGCTGTCAGGAATAACCCCCCTGCAACCCCAAACAACTCTTCCTATTTATATCCCTGGTTTAATCAGGAAGGCTGGCGCTTCCATAGCTACGTGATTAAAAATTAGGAGACCGGATTCTGTAGTGGTGCCTCATAATAACAACCAATCCTGGGAGCACAGTGGATGAATAATGGATCATGGCTCCATGCTACCGGCTTCTTGCTTTCCCTCCTTTCTTCTTCTCCCCTTTTCATCTTTTCATTCTTCTCCTCCGCCTTGTCTCCCAGGCTGGAGCTGGGGTGGTAAAGGAATACATCCATCCTTCATTTTGCAGAAGTTAGAGAGACATCACTGATTCCTCTTCATCAGACCCTCCACCCCAACCAAATTCCCTGTTGGGGAGCCTGGAGACATCAATAATTCACGGCTACCTGGAGGACTGGGTGATGAAAACCATTTACTTTGGAAGAGCTAGCCAGGACTCATCCTCTCCTCATTGCCATAAGCAGCTCCTCAAGGCTGGCTGCTGATCCCATAGGGAGAAACAGGAGCAAAACTGTACAAAACAAGGATTTCTGGCACAGGGCAGACAAGTGATTCCATGTTTGTTTGCGTTATGTGGTCCCCTGTCCCATAATATCCCCTAGTGGGCAGCTAAGAGACACCCTACACTGCTTGGCAGGGGAGATGTTGCTGCAGGAATACCAGGAAAAAAAAGTCAGGAATGTTGAACATCCCACCACAAAAGTTCCTTCATTAAATTCCAAGATGGTCTTCAGAGAAAGATTTGTGGGTTGTTTTTTCCTCCACTCTTCAAGATGAATTTTCAATATTTTTTACAAGCAGAGGTCAAAATCAATTAATGGATTCAGTGAGGGGGGAAAAAAAACTATTGAAAAATGTCAGATTTGGTTTTAAACAGCATAAACTCATCCAATGAAATAAAATAAATAAATTTTTAAAATTAAACTTCATACTTCCTTTACAGTTAAATAACATCAGAATGGAGCAGAATTGTTCTCATTTTCACATCTCAGTGACAGGCGTTCCAACTAACCCAAACCACAGATTTTCACTTTCTTTTTCCACTCTTTTAGCCTGGGGGGGAAAAAAAAAAAAGTACATTTTGGATCCGTATAGGAAAGCTTTTTTCCCCGGTCCTTGGGTTCCACCCACTGAGCTGAAAAATCCCATTACTCCGGGCGCTTGGCAGCGGCGCGTGTGCGCACCGGGGTGTGCCCGCAGCACGTCGGCCTCGCCTGCAGATCCCGGGCTGGGGCAGGCAGCACCCCTGGATCGTCAGGGAACGCAAGCCCTTCCCAATTCCCGATCCCAGCCCGGCGCTGGAGGAGCCACTGAGGAGTTTTTAAATATTCCTCAGCCAAGCACGAGGCGGGGGCGGCTCGGGAGCAGAGGTGGGCTTGGGGATTCCAGAGCGGGCTTAGGCCAGCTCTGGCTCTGAGGGGGAACGGCACTGACTTGGAACAAAACCGGCTCCACTTGGGCAGAAAACAGGCGGATTTCACCCAACTGCATCCCCTCCGAAGGATCTGAGGGCTCCTCCCCTCAGCAGAAGTGGGTTTTGCCACCCACTTCTGAGCAGGGTGTGAAGCAGCAATGTCCCATTTCTTGAGAATGCCTTCCAATGTGTCCTTCCCGTTCCTGCTGGCCTCCCACCCCCACGTGGGCCCCAGGAGACCCCAGACAGGCCATGGACACATGGGCAACACATCTGTCTGTAGCAAGAAGAGCTTTTGGTCTCCCAAGGGTCATGGTTGGGAAGAGCTAAAAGCCTTTGGGTGGGGGTTTGGGCTGGAAGGGCTCTCAGTGAGGGGGTTGCCAGCAGCTTTCAGCAACAAGGAGGTTCCCTGCTGCTTCCCTGGAATAATGTGAGGCATCCATGGCATTGGCAATGCTGATAAAGAGCCAGGGAGAGGGAGGGTCGAACTTGGGTCTCTCACAGAGCAGAAATAAAAGTGCATTTGTATTACTTAGTCAGGAACTTTTTATCTCTTGATGAAACACCCACCAATGGTCAGTAAGACCAAACTTCTCATGGTTCACCTCTGCAGAGCACAGCCTGGAACAGGCTGGAGTCCTCATTCCTGGGGGGAGTTCAAAGCCATGTGGATGTGGCACTTGGGGACATGGTTTAGTGGCGGGCTTGGTCGTGATGGGGGAATGGTTGGACTTGATCTTAAAGGTCTTTTCCAAGCTAGATAATGCTCTGATCTCATGAGGAGCTGGACAAAGCTCCATGTCCAGCGCAGGTCCAGGATGGAGCAGACCTGTCAGGGTGGCAGACATGAAAGCTCCTCCCTGCAGGGTTAAAGAACAGCCCCTCTCTCCAGCTGGATTTCCCATCTCTTACCATTCTGGGGTGCCAGGTTCAAGAGCTGGCCCCAAAAGAGACGACCACATTCAGATGCCCCTCATCTGCTTCCCTGTTTCCCCCCGTCCTTGTCTCTGGCTTGAAGTGCTTCATCTCCAGCAGAGACATCCCGCAGGGCTGTGTGGCACCGGCAGAGCCACGGCCTGCAGCCGCAGCCCCCCACAGACTGTCAGGTGCTTTCCAAGGAAGGCCGAGCTCTTAAATGCCGCCCTGGCTAGATCTGCATTCCCAGAGGGAGGTGCTGAGAAGCCTTCCCGTGGCAGAAGGTGACCACAACCTGCTTGCAGGAGTGACAGGGACATCAAAGAGAGCAGGGAGTGCCCAGGGCTTCCCCCATCCCTCCGTGGTCCCTCTGGGACAGAGGGCTGCCAAGGGACCCTCCTCAAAGGTGGGCACCTGGAAGTCACACTCCTGATGCCCAGAGGTTATTCCACCCTGAGTCCTACGGGTCCAAATCCGACTTTCCCTGCCCTTCTACCCCAAAATACCCTCACCTCCCTCCCGCTTTGCAGTCAGAGGAATGGGGTCACACTCAGCCCTCTCCAATCCCTGTATCCTGTGTCCAGCAGCAGTGACCACCAGATCCCCAGGGAGGAATAGAGGAGCAGGCACAGGAAGCAGGGATATTTATTTCAAGCAGAGTTATTGCTTTCAAATACTCCCATCCTCACAGAGTTTGCAGCTCAGGGCCTTCCAGGGCTTGAGGATTTAGTAGCCCTCGGTGGATTTATCTGCCACAGACCTGATCCCTCATATTCCTGCAAAGCTTGCAGCCACCTGGCCCAGGTCCTCTCAGAAACTTCTCCAGCTGCTGTTGCTGGAGTTCAGATCTGGGGCACAGCTTTTGTGAGAGCAGCAAAAGGGGGGTGGCTGTAACTGGGGGTCGGGGGTAGCACTGCCGTGGCCATCGCAAACCATCTGCAGAGTCTGAGAGGTCACAGGCCAGTCCTGGTAGCCCAGCCCCCACAGGTGACTCCAGGAAGGTGGGTTTCATGCTTCAAATGACATCGTCTCCTCTGCGCTCTTTCCTTGCAGTTCCTCCAGATGACCCTGTCATTATGGGGGGGCCCATCATCAGCCTGAGAGCAGGAGACCCCCTGAACCTGACCTGCCATGCAGACAATGCCAAGCCAGCAGCCTCCATCATCTGGATGCGGAGGGGAGAAGTCATCAATGGAGCCACCTATTCCAAGGTGAGGCAGGATGGGGCTGGGACAAGGCCCGTGCTCTTCCCTGGCTTCAGAAAGGGGTACCAGGCCTGGCACTGCTCTTCACACAATCCCAAAACATTTGGGGCGGCACCCTCAGCTCCACAGAGCTGAGACTCTCACCCTGCATCCCTCCATGAAGCCTTCCCAGTGGGGAGGCTGGGAGGAAAACAGTCAGGAGGATGCAAGTGAGAAACCACAAACTGTCACCAAAATGGGCTCTGCTCTGAATTTGGCTTTTTGTGCCTTCTCACAGCTTGTAATCCCCTGGCATGGCTCCTTCTCCACCCTAAATCCCACCCAAGATTTGTGTACAGCAACACTGACCCAGCCCTGGCTGCAACAGAATCTCGCAACCAAAATCCCTGGACCAAAAGGTGGTTGCAGTGACATGTGTCCCCTCCTCCAACTGCGATTTTCCATGAAAAATTGTCAGCGTTCTCGGCATTTTTTAATTTAGACAGAAAGTCTTTATTGGGTCATGAAGGAAATCATCAAAGAGCAATCAGCAGTACACTGGGAATGGGCTCCCACGTGTTCTCCTGTTTATGGGCTCCTGATGGCTGGTGAGTGTGAAAGGCTCGGTAACACTGGACATTTTTAATGCACATTTCTAAACAGCAAAATTCGAGACCTAAAATGGGTCAGTTTGCAGCCAAAACTTCAAAGTGGGCAGTCAGAGCCATTCCTCAAGCTCCCGAAGACCTTTAATAAACATTTCATCCTCTGCTGCCACTGTGAAGCCTCCATCCAGCCTCATTCCAGCAATACCCTGATTTCCTGGGGAGAGCGGAGGAGGCAGAACACCCTCCCTGCCTCCTCCTCCTCCTCCTCCTCCTCCTGGCTGAGGCTGAGCTGCTTCCCTGCAGCCGGGGGTGAGCAGAGGGGAACCTGCCCCACCTCCCTGCGTGCGATGCGAGAGGCAGCACTAATTAGAGCCAGAGAAAAATGACCTCTCCCTCTCTCAAATCGAGTGGAATTAATTAAAATCCAGGCCGTTGACATGCAGTTGTTCGTAGCTTATCCCCCTCCAGCCTTCCCTTCCAGGGCTGTCAGGCCTGGCCCTGGGGAGACAACTTTTGGGCTGTGTCCCTTTCAGACCCACAAGGAGAGGGGAGCAGAGGAGAGGGAACACACACCCTTTAAAACTTTTCCAACAAAACACCCTTCTAAAGCAGAGTTTTCCAGGCTGCAGATCCATCTCCCACAGCACAGAGATTTCCATGGCATTTTAAGCAGTAGGGATGGGCTGGGAGGAGAGCCCTGTTCTGCATGGGGGAAGTATCCTTCCCTCCTCCTGGAGTCAGGAAAACCTCTGTTTCTGAGGCTGAACTTCAGTTCCTCCTGACTTCCTGGAGGTCTCCATGAGGCCCTCCCACATTAAAAAAGAAAATCAGCCTTTAGAAAAACTAACAGACAATTTTAGACTTTTTTTTGAGTGGGAAGTTCGGGTTTTTGGGGTCTGAGAAACCTTTCCCTTTTGAAGCTCCCTTTAAAATATTTCCTCAATTTGCCTCTTTCTGCTTTTTCAAGAAAACTGAAACCCAACCCAGCTTTCATTTGATCCAGATATTCCAGCCAATCAAAAAGACGCCCGTTTGGGTTACCAACTGCCTGAAACCATTCATTCTGAGTGATAATTTCTTTGTTACTCTGAATTTCCACTCCACCAGCTGATCCATAAGCAGCCCCCTGCAACCCAAGCCGGGCAGCACAGAACAGCTGTGGCTCACTGAAATCCCCCTGATCCATATTGAAGGGTCAGGGAATGCTACAAGATCCTGCAGGATTTGGAGGTTAACCTCAAATAGGGGGGAAGTTCTGCACAGACTGAGGGCTCACCACAACCCCAGCACCAAAAGCGGGGCCGTTCCCCAAGGGAAGGGCACACAGGGGGCCAATAAAGCAAGGACAGGGCAGCATCCTGCGTTTGTGTCCAGAGGTGGGAACAGAGCTGGGGAAGGGGCTGGAGGAGCAGGAGTGTCTGAGGGAGCTGGAGGAGGCTCAGCCTGGAGAAAAAGCAGCTTGGGGGGACCTTCTTGATCTCCTCAACTCCCTGGCAGGAGGGGAGTGCCAGAGGGTGGAGTCAGGCTCTGCTCCCAGGGAATAGGGACAGGATGAGGGGAAATGGCCTCAAATTGTGCCAGGCGATGTTTAGATTGGATATTGAGAAAATTTCTTTACTGAAAAGGTATTAAGACATGGGAACAGGCTCTCAGTGTGGTGGCGGATTCCCCATCCCTGGAAGTGTTCCAAAAACCTGTGGATGTGGTGGGGAGGGATGTGGTTTAGTGGGTCAGTGCTGTCAGTGCTGGGTAAACGGATGGACTCAATCTCGGAGGGCTTTTCCAGCCTTGATGACTCTGGGATTATGGGTTGATGGTGGTGACAGTTTCTCAGCATCATTCCTAGTCTCGTGTGCTTTAGAGGCACGAACCTGTGTGCATGAAGGCTGTGCCACAATGAGCCCAGGGAAACCATTAGTCTTGGAATCAAAGAATCATTTAGGTCATAAAAGCCCTCCAAAATCAAGTCCAGCCATTCCCCCAGTGCTGCCAAGGCCACCACTAAACCATGTCCCCAAGTGCCACGGGCACACATCTTCCTGACATCTGTTTATCTCCCAATAAAGCTCTGTCTTACACTGTGAGGAACAAACTTGAAGGAGACTGACTTAGAAGGAAAAACTGCCTGACAGGGTCCAAAATCCGCTGTTGATAGGCCAGAGAGAGGTCAGAGGTTGGAGAGTGATTAAAAGACTGAAAACCACACAACAACTTGAGAGCTCCGAGGGCTCAGTTTATCAAACTCAGGGTTACAGGGTGACGTGACCTCCTGTAAGAACTTGCAGGAGGATTAGGGGATGGTAAGGAAGCACTCCCAGCCTCCTGCGCTCCCAAAAGAGGCATGGCAGGGCACCAGGGCTGAAGTCAGATAAATCCAGGGAAGAAGCACGGTGCCAAGGCTGAGCGGGTAGAGCTGGTTCAGCACCAGGGTTTGGATCTCTGGCCCCTGTCAGTGAACACCTGAGAGGTAATGGTTTACCATGGGCTGGTCCAGACCACAGCATGGCAGCCAAGGATCCACGGCCGGGGTCAGTCGGTGCTGCTGGCAGCTGGCATCACCACTCATTCCCATGGGAAGTGCCCAGGCAGCTTCGTGCACTCACCTGGCAGAAGATGACAGCAGGGTCAGGAAGGCATTTGCCTCCGGCTCCCTTTTTCCTGGGATGGTGGGTGAAGTACCTGGCTGGAGCTTTCCTCCCCAGCCTAGGCACAGCAGGGCTGCAGGGGAGCAGATGGGAGTTAAGAGCCCAGTTCCCAGGGAAGTGCAGTGAAATTTGTCTTTGTTATTCCCCTAAGGCTTTTGGCAGATTCCAGCCAGAGGAATTGTTATTGCAGGAAGCTGCTTGGCTGAGAAGCTGGTATTGAGCCTAGGGGTGGGGAAAGGGCCCCTCTCCAGTAGGAAAGTCCTGTCCTCATCCCTGTTTCCCCCTCACAGACACTCCTCCGCGACGGCAAGAGGGAGAGCATCATGAGCACCCTGTTCATCGCCCCCTCCGACATCGAGAACGGGGAGAGCATCGTGTGCCGTGCCACCAACAAAGCCATTCCCAGCGGGAAGGAGACGTCTGTCACCATCGACATCCAGCGTGAGTACACGGAGCCTGAGCCACCTCTGGCTGCTGAGAGACCCCGGCCTCTCTGCCCTCTCCGTCGCTGCCCCAGGGCTGTCCACAGCGCTCCGACTCCAGTCAGGAGCAGTGTGCTGGGACTGGGGGTTTCTCTTTACTGGGATTTACTGGTGTATCGACAGAGGGAAGTCACACCCAGGAGATTTCACATCCCCTGAGCTCCCTGGGGCACCAAGGAATGCCCACACTACAGGGATATCCTGCTTCCCATGTGTCCATGGATTTGAGCAAAAGGAGCATCAGCTGCCATGCTGTGGGTGGCCCAGCTGTGCCCTGATCCAGGCCCCTGGGGGTCTTTGGAGCAGGGATGGATCCCAGAGGGTTTGGAGTGAGCAAGCAACATCCCTGGGCATGGCCAGGAGCAGAGATAAGTCCCATTAGGATTTCTGGTGCAGAATCACGTGTTTCCAGACTTACAGGCAGTTCAGTGATATGTTTTTTGTGAGACACCTGATGGAGACAGTGTCCCGCCCGTGACACAAAGCCAGCATCGCTCACCACCTCAGGGGACAGGGCTGTGTTCAGAGCTGTACCATTCACCCTTTACTGTAAATCCACAGAGCAAAATCTGCCATCCTCCAAAATTCACATTCCACAGGCCTCTTCCCTCCTCCTCTGCGGTAGCCGTTGCTCCTGGGCTCCTCCTGACCCCATCCAGCCACGTTCCATTCACACACCCAGTTCCTGCAGCTGTATTTACCCACTACTTGCAAAAGCAGGGTGTTCAATATTAGCATGCCAGCTGCTTTCCAGAGACCAATTAAAACTGGCAAACTCAACTGAACAAACTCAAGTGCAGCAGAAAATTCACCATTTAAGACTTCCAGCTTTTGCTGCCGGAAGATTACCAGGCTCTTAGGTCGCTGGCTGCATGTCCTGACAGAATTGGGCAGATAAAATGAGATAATAGCTTGGGTTATTTCACAGCCAGCAAACAGCTACAATAGCTGGAGACACACTCACACAAACAACGCGGAGCGGAGACATCATTACTCTGGGCAGTACAGTGTGGGCTGGAGACGTGAGCTGAACCCCCGAGCCACATGGAATCTGCTTGGGAAAGAGAAAAACCGGATAAAGAACTCTAATTTCCACTCTCAGCTATTAAATACTCCATGCTGTGAATATAATAACAATAATATTCTACCCAGCTACTAAAAGTACGTTGTTCCTAATGGGGGCTAATGAGGATATCAATTTCCCAAAGCTGGATGGGTGATGGGAGAGAAAAATACTAGGATAGGTTAACCAAGCTGAGGTGGGATGGATTTTGACCCGGATGCTAAAGCCTGCGCTAGCTGCATCTAGTAACAGAATCACAGAACTGCTAAGGTTGGAAAAGACCTCTAAGATCATCAAGTGCAACTATTAACCCAGCTTTAGCTCATGAGGTTTCACTCCCAGCCTTGTAGACAACCAGCTGCATTCACTCTGCAAAGAGCTAAAGGTGCTTTTCCTAAGCAAAAAATATCTAGAGTACTCATTTTTTCCCCAGGGAATTGTTCTGGGAAGTCCTGCTTGTGGGTCTTCTTCCAATATCTAGCAGAGAAGCAGCACCTTGGGGAGAGAAAGAAGCAGTTTCTGCAAGAATAAGGAAAAGCAGGCAGCAGTTGTTGGCTGGGGAGCTCTTCCCAACCTGGCATGAGCTGCTGCATCCCCCTGGACCCCGCACTCTCCACCTCCAGCAGTGGAGGTTGAATTCACACCATACCAAACATCACCCAGCCGCATGGCCTTGCAAAATAATCCCAGGGAACCAAAAATAATCCTTCCCAGGAAGCAGCAGCCTGGAAAATCACTCCTACTGCTTTCTTTCATTTTCTTTTGCAACTCAAAAGAACATCAGCAGTGCTCACAGGCAGCAGAGAAACGCCAGGATGGAGGTTATTCCTAGGAAGGGTGTGTGCACGGTGGGAGAGATTATCCTCTCTCAGCTGCTGCAAAGTTGAAGTTGGGCTCCCATCAATCTCATGCCTGACCATCACAGCAGCAGTGAAAGAGCTGAGTCATAAAACCCTCCCCTTCCAAATATAATAAAAAGGGGGGGTTGTCGGAAAGAGCTGGAAAAAGCCCCAGTGCAGGGTCTGTAATGGAAACACTAAGTGGCTCCAGCTGGAACATCTGTTCAATGTGATTTCCGTTCCACCAGCCACATCAAAGTCAGCCTCCTGTGAGTTATGCGTCGAACATCACAAGTGGGATTAAAATCATGTTTAATAGTTTGATATGCCATAAACTATTTATACTGCAGGAGCCCAGTGGCTCCATGGAAAAGCACACCCGGCGTGCCAGGATGGGGAGGAGCAGGGTTATTGCTTATCCAAAGCCATTGCTCCAAGCCTCTGCATACACATGTGCAGTTGCTCATTTTTACACCTTTTTTTGTCATGGCAAGAAGGGATCTGGCTGCATCTGTATGGTTTTGCAGGAGGTGGGAGGAGGAGAAGGAAAGTGGAGAGCGATGAGGGGCACATCGCTGTGCTGAGGGTCTCCTGCTGCGTTCATCCTTGGAGCTTCGCAGTGTTTGATTCCCTTTTGTGCTTCCCACGGGGGAGTGGAAAGCTCAGGGCTGAAGTGGCATCGTAGCCTTTGTGAAGAGGTTTGGAAGGGCTCGTCCGCAGGGGAGAGGAGCACGGAGAGGGCTCTGCACCTGGCAGGGCAAGTGCCAGCACGGGGCCCACAGCCCATGGAGCTCATTCCCGAGGTGCTGAGTGGGAAGAGTGGGAGCTGAGGGCTTTGCCAAGGTGCCTGCCAGGCTGTGGGGCTGAGAAGGCACGGTGCTGGTCCCGGTGCTGGTCCCGGTGCTGATCCCGGTGCTGGTCCCGGTGCGACGCGGTACCTGCACGAGCACACACACCCTCTCGTCCCGCCGCCTGTGGGCTGGCTCTATCTCATTCCATCATACAAATTCATTAAGAGGAGCCAGGCAGGAATTATAATTGTAACCGAGTGGAATTACATCCTGATGACTTACAATTTGTGTCTTTTTTCCTTTTAAAACACCCCGAAACACACTGGAACACACAAGCCCATGCTATCCGCGGCACCACAATACTCGAAAGCCCAATCCCATTTCTGAAAGGCGAGATCAAAGACTTAAATTCATTTCCTTTGCTTTTTTTTTTTCCCTTTTTTTTTTGTCTTTTTAATTTATTTTTTTTTTATTATTTTGAGTGCAGGAGGGAGCCGGGATGATTTTAATACAAAGAGGCTCCTCTGTAAATCGTAGGCACAGCTCCTAACCCATCAAACAATGGGGAAGCTACTAAAGAGAAGTGTGATTCATACTTAACAAAGGAAGGTGATTAGCTGTTGTTGTCTAACAATAGGGAAGTGTCAGGATGCCTGGGAATTAATTAGGAGCCCGCTATACATCTCTGGGCTGCTATGTCAGGGAAGCTCATTTATATTCCCAACTGCGCCCATCTTTATTGTCATTTGAATTGCACATTTTAAAATGAAATTAGGGTAAATTGAAAATACCTATAATTTCCCCGTCATAATTTCCCATCAGGAAGGCAGGTGGCTTTGCTCACAACAAAGCCGGGCTCCGGCTGGGTAAATACCACGGGTGGAGGAGAAGGAGGCACTGGAGCACCACCAGGACTCCGCCTTTCCTTCTCCCCTCCCGCCCAGCCAAGGTCACTGCCGAGGCCACCTCCAAGACTCCAACTCCATCCCCAAGCTGCTGACCTTGCTCCTCGCAGGGTTGCTTTGGACGCAGCTCCCACACCAGTATGCCCAGTTGGAGCCCACACCCTCCAGAAAGGCTCTGAGCAGTTGCCAGAGCCAGGTCGCTCCAGCAGGACCCTGACTTGTGTATGGTGGGGGGAGAGGCCGGCAGGGAATCTTCCATCCCTGCTAAAGACAAGGACGCTCCTTGGGCTTGGATGGAGCCAGGGCTCCACAGCATCCCCGCAGGAGCTCGAGCACTGGGCCGCGTCCAGCCCTGCGGCGCTGACCCCAGCCCGGGGCTCCGGGATGCCCCAGCACACGTGAGGCCCAGGGAGGTACCCTGGCCCAGGGGTTACCAACCAGCTTCTCTGCCCCCTGCCCTGTCAGCCGCAGCCTTTCCCCGTTTTCCGGCTGGGAAGGACATTGCTGGAACACTCGGGAGAGGAGAGAGGCAGCAGGTGTTATAGATATATATTATAATATTGGCTTTCCACAGATATTAAAGAATGTTAAATGTATAATGTTAAAATGGTTTCACTATAAGAATATGACTGTAGTTTGTTCAGTTAATAGTGGATGTAGTTATACAATCCATCCTTGAGTGGAAGGAAGTCGTGTAGATACGGTACAAGAAAGTTCAAGGGGGGTTAAGGAATGATCCATCCAGAGCCCCTTGTTATCGCTGGTGCGTGTCAGAAGCAGGATGGGAGGATGTAGATTTATTGTAAAAAAAAGAGTGATCTGACCTGGTCCCTGCTCTCCAAAACCCCTGAACCGGCTGAAGCTAGGTTCATAGCGCAGGCCGAATCCAAGAGCCTAAAGAGCATGCGTGACAAGGAAAGGTAAAAAGTTCAACTGAGAGGAAGACCCCGGCCCCTGAGAGAAAGACTCTTCTGCATCCCTGAAGACCCCGGCCCACGACCACCAGGATGCAAGGCGCATGGTCAAATAACCTTTAAGATCATTTTAATATGAAGCAGGGAGAGGTCATGAATACGTGTAGGCGCATTGAGAAGTTTAATGCATATGTAAGACTTTAAAGGATAAATACAGAGATAAGTGCTGCGGTCAGGGCGCGCCACTGGCAGGACAGACACTGCCCGGCCGCCCGGCGCCGTAACTTTCGCTTTATTGTCTTGTCCCTTATTGTCCCTTTATTAAAAGCTTTTAAATCCTAACAGGAGAGAAAAGTGTGTTTTTCACACAGGTAAAGCTGAACACGTCACGTCCTGTTTTAGGATGTGTTTTTGCATACGTGCAGCAGACTCCCACCTCAAGGGCAGGAGAGCCCCTCAGCTGGGTCGATGAGCCCGAACACCCTCTGTCATGGGACAGCTGGTTCTTCAGGCACCAAAAACCCCTCCACAAGGCCATTTCTTTCTGCTTTTTCCCCTCAAATGAGGTCCCATGCTTGAAACCTAAAGCTGAAGGCCTGACACCCCACCTCAGTCATCATGAAAAATTAAAACAGCTCTGGATATTCTTAATCTGAACATTTCACCCATTTCCCTCTTGCTTTCATTGGTTGTTTCCTAAATTTTATTAGCTGCTAAAGCATTTGGATGCTTCTCATGTGAAAAGAAGGAGAGAAACTGAGGAGCAGTTGGAAGACTGGAGCAGCCTGTGACACCAGTAAGGCCCTGGCAGAGATGATTAGACTGATGAAAGAGCAGAAATGCCACTTTAAAGTTAGAGGATAGACAAAAGATCATTGTTATACAGTGAGATATTAAACTGGAGTGTCTCAAAGCAGGCGAGTTTATGTCCTTAAATGAGAATCAGAGCCAGCAGTCACATTTTCCAAGTGAAATGTTACATCAAGTGGTGTCTGTGGCTCCTCTTCCTGTCTTATTCGCTGAAGCCCTTCAAGAGAAGAGCAGCGTTCATGGCATCAGCCTGTCTGACGATTGTTATATGTCTTTAAACCGAAAAATGGCTTCCCACTGCCAGAGGGCAGGGCTAGATGAGATTTCAGGAAGAAATTCTTCCCTGCGAGGGTGGCGAGGCCCTGGCACAGGCTGTCCAGAGAAGCTGGAAGTGTTCAAGGCCAGGTTGGACGGGACTTGGAGCATCCTGGTCTAGTGGAAGGTGTCCTTGCCCATGGTAGGGGGTAGAACTGGATGATCTTTAAGGTCTCTTCCAACCCAAACCATTCTGGGATTCTGTGATATCACAGCATCCAGGAGTCTCAGTGCTTTTGCCAGGCTTTCCTGCGGCCAAATTTTGCTTTGTAGCCTGAGAACCTGGCAGGCAGCAGGCAGGGGGATGCTGCACTGTGTCTTTGGGTTGCTCATGGGCCTGTCTCTCTTTGCAGACCCCCCCCTGGTGAACCTGTCCGTGGAGCCACAGCCGGTGCTAGAGGATAACACTGTGAAGTTCCACTGCTCCGCCAAGGCCAACCCTGCTGTCACCCAGTACAGGTAAGGTGGCACTCCTGGCACCCCTGGCACCTCAGTCCAGCTCTGCTGAGAGCAGCTCGCCTTCGCCCTGCAACACTTCCCCTCCCGGTGACACGAAAGAGTCACCTCTGGCTGTGGTTTCTGGTGGCCATTCCACCTCCTCCCGTGTTTCCCACTGCTTGGTGCTCACTGTAGCTCATCCCCACGGATGTCCCCCGGCCTAGGGATGCAATGGCTGGAGCCAGCCCCTCATCCCTGCTGTGGCAGGGTCCTTATCCCAGCACCCCCACTCCGGTGGCTCCCTGGTGCCGCTCTGCCCTTGGTGATGTTGTTGCACGTCGGGAGGGGAGGCTCCGCTTCTGGCGCGTTCTGCTGCGCGCAGCAGCTCCTCGGTCAGGGATTCATCAGCGCTTGGAGTGGATTAAGAGGCCTGGCACCGGGCTGGCGGAGCCGTCTGCTTGGGGACATCACGAGAAATGTGCGCTGAGTGAAAAGTCTATCATGGGAAAATTCCTCTCCTTTTTTTGCACGCTCTTTTATGATTTGATCAAAGCAGCTCTGTCGCCATCTCCATGTCACCCTCAAGCAACCCCTGTAAGCCTCTCTGTGCCCAGCTGAGCTCAGGAAGGGCCAGAGCAGAGGTGCAGGCGCTGGAGAGGTGGGGGGATGCAGGCAATGGGATCTCCTTGAGTGGGACATTCTCCCTGAGTGGGTGGGGTCATCACTGCTAGCTGGGTCTGCAGTGCCCCTGCACTGGCCACGGTGGGCTCGGAGCAGGGCACAGGTGGTTGAGATTTGGAGCAGGAGGAAATGTGTCGCTTGTTGCTGAGAGAGGTCTGGGGTGCAGGCGGTGCATGGGGTCCCTGCCAGCCCCTGGCCTCCCTGGGTCCTCTCTTCTCTCTGGTGACCAGGGACAGGACCTGAGAGAACAGCTGGGAGATGTGCCAGGGGGGGTTTAGGTAGGATATCAGGGAAAGGTTCTTCCCCCAGAGGGTGCTGGGCACTGCCCAGGCTCCCCAGGGAATGGGCACGGCCCCGAGGCTGCCAGAGCTCCAGGAGCGTTTGGACAGCACTGCCAGGGGTGCCCAGGGTGGGATTGTTGGGGTGTCTGTGCAGGGCCAGGGGTTGAACTCAGTGATCCTTGTGGGTGCCTCAGGAGATTCTGTGATTCTGTGAGTGCTCACCCAGGGATTGATAAGCGCAACCCTGAACTCAGCCAGACCCTGCTCACCGTGTCACGTCCAGTCGGTCACTGCAGGAGAGCAGATGCTCTGCACTGAGCAGAGTGGCTGCCACGGGCCCTTGGCGTTGGGTGTGAGGGCTCCTGCATCAGAAAACACCCCTCCTCTCACAGTCTTTTTTGTCTAAGCAGACAAAATACGGGTATGGAAAGCGGGGCAGGCTGTCAGCACACTTTGGGAGAAAAGAGCTTTGTGTAACCAGGTACATTCCTGTCCCACCTCACCCCTCAGCCGCTCATCCCCCCTGCCTGGAAGGCCTGAGCACGCACACACAGGCTCACCATCCCTTCTGGCTCTGCAGAGCCATCCATGGATAATAACAGAGGAGGCACCTCCGGGGACAGGTTACCATGACCCACCTCCTGTTAGGCTCGTACAGCTTAAGTAGTACAATCGAGTTTCCTGGTAGGAATGATTCCTTCCAGCTGGATATCAGCACAACAAAGCAATAATTGTGTTCCTGGTTACACAGAAGAGTTATTAATTCAAGAAGTCAATTAATGTCAAAGATACAAATAGCCCTGGTTTCATATTTACAGCTGGTAGGAAAACAAAGTACGTGGCAGTCTGGGTGGAGGACCCACATGGTTTTACCCCAGGACTGATTCTGGTACAGTCCGAGGCAAAACAACCATTTGCAGTCAAGGAACCAGACAGTGGCAGGACCCTGGCACAAGTTCTGCTCCATCAGCCTGATTCTCAACAAAGAGACCTTCCACATCATCCCACAGACCAGCTGGGCTGATCCCTCGTGCACTGGAGCAGCCTGGAAGGATGCAGTCTAGGGTTTCCACTTCCTCGGACAGGGACTTTGGACAAGGGAATGGCTTCCCATTGGCAGAGGACAGGGTTAGACGGGATATTGGGAAGAAATTCTTCCCTGTGAGGGAGGTGAGGCCCTGGCACAGGGTGCCAGAGAAGCTGGGGCTGTCCCATCGCTGGAAGTGTCCAAGGTCAGGTTGGACAGGGCTTGGAGCAACCTGGGATACGGGTAGGTGTCCCTGCCCATAGCAGGGGGTGGGACAAGATGAGCTTTAAGGTCCCTTCCAGCCCAAACCCTTTTGGCATTTTATGATTCCTCTTGGCTCATTCCACCCTTTGGATCCATGCCCAAGCCAAGCTTGGGTTTCTTTTCTCCACCAAGCAGAGGTGGACCCAACACTCTTCTCCCATCTTTGCTGCCATCTCGGTAGCGCAGGTTTTTGCTGTCCCCTCTGGTTGCAAATGCCACTCTCTGCCCTCTTCCTTCCTTCTCACCCCTTCTGAGGCCATGGGTCTTGTCACCCTTCCTGTTCCCTGAGCCTCCGTGTTTCTGCTTTGCTGCAAATGGCTTTGAGATTCATTTCATGATGGATTTTACTCTTAAAACTAATGGCATGTTTTTTTCAGGCTATGCTTTCCCATAAAAAAGGGTTTGGGGCAGAAAAAAAAAGAGGCATGACAAATTCAATCACTTTGGGTTTTTCATTTCTTGAGTTCCCTTAACACGTAAACTTCACATGAGGCTTTTTCCCTACCACTGTGACAAGCAAACAGGACTCAGCAGCGTTCGCTGGGGCTTCCTTCTGCTTAAAGGCTCTGATTGATGGAGGGGGGATTTGTTTCCCTTCCATAAGATCCCAAAGCTCTTCACTATGTAAAGGTGGCAGATGTTTCAGCACTGAAGCCTGGAGCCCTCTGGAGTGGGACATCCGAGCTAGGAGCCCCCTGCACCTCAACACTGGCAAGGAGGGAAGGAAGGGATGTGTAAAGCCCCAGGACTGAGATATCTGGAGGTTTGAGAAGGCAGAACATGAGCTTGGTGCCATCTCCAGGGTCACTCAGGACCCCACCACTGGTGAAAATGAACTTATTCTGCCTTAAGAAAAAACAGTAGAAAGTGTGATTTTTTTTCTCCTCGGGCAAGGACCACTCTGAAATATCTCCTATGGCTTCCCTTATGCTCAGACAGAGATCCCAGATCTTCAGCTGTTATTTATTTTTAATCCCCCCCAATATGTTTGTCAGCAAATAACCCTGAACACAAAGGAAGAATGTTTAAACAACCTAAATCCCCTTTTGTGGGCGTAAATCCACAGCCAGCTCTGAAGGGCCATCCTTGCTACCAATACACCAGCAAGCTGCCACCTTGCTGGAATTTTTGAGGAGCCATCGGTTTCGCATTGGGTTTGCATCCCGGGTTTTCTGCCTGGGAAAAGCACATGAGATCGAATGTCTCACCCATAGATGTTCCCTTGGGAAGCATCCACGAACTGGGCTCTTTGTTAGGATGAAGCCACTAAACCACCCCTATGGTCCTGCTGACCCAAGATTTTAAGCCCAGACCTCTTGTTCTCTTAGGTAGGAGGGCAAGGGAAAAGAAACAATATTCAACACAATTCCTCAGGAGACAAAAATCCCCCTCCACCCCTATAGAGAACGTAGGTTTGATGGAATTGAGTCAGCTGCTTTTTCCTTAGGAAGATTTCGTGCTCTCCTATATAATCACACACAGGTAGATTTTAATGCAAGGAAAACCTGATTGGAAAAGAGACCTCGGAGCGATCCATTCCCAGAGCCAGAGTGGAAAGTTACAGCCTGCACCATGCCTTCTCTTTTGAAAGCAGAGGGTTAATGGCATTTTCTCAAAACTGACAGATTTTTGCAAAATCTTTGGCCTCAGTGGCATTTTCTAAGTCAGAATCCCTCTTCCTTAAAATCTGCTGGCATCTCGTGATGTTGGGAAGCAGGCAGGGCTGGGGCAGGCTGTCCTGTGCTGGAGGGACAGCTCCTCTGTTCCTTTCCTTGGCTGAGGACACTGGAGCTGAAATCCCAGCCCTCCTCCCTCGCTGGCAGCAGCTGTTTCTTGACAAGGAGCAGCTTTTTCCCCAGGGAGGTTTGTTTGCCCACGATGTCACCTGGGCTGTCACTCGCTGTTGGACACGGGACAGGCCGGTGTCACCAAAAGCAAGTGGAGGGAGTCAGGCAGAGGCTGGCAAGGTGTCACAGCGATCCCGAGCAGGGGGCTCTGGCACAGGGGTGAATTAACCCTCTGGCAGCAGGGCTTTGCTCTTTTGGATGTTTTCCCTCCTTCCATATAGAGCAAGCTTTGCACAGGCACATCCTATAGCTTCCGTAGGGTCTTATATCCCATCTGGCCTGGGTTCATCCCACCTCTGTCTGGGAGCATGTTCCCTTTGGAGCTGAAGAGCAGCTCAGCCCACCAAACAGCTCCTTGGTGTTGCCAGTGCAGCATCCTCCACTTCCAAAAGGCTCAAGGGCACCTGGGCTCCTTGGCAGCACTTCCGTGGATGTGTCCTGTCTGCTTTAGCACCGTGGGCATGGGGCTGGAAGCCCGAAGAGGCTCCCTGGTGTCCCAAGGGTGGTAGGGGACCACACTGACCTTTCCTCTCCCCGTTCCTTGAGCCACTGCTAGCTTCTGCCACCCTGTGTGCTGGCGGAGCATCCCGGTGCCAGGCCGGAGCAGCAAACGGCTCCAGCAGGCAGCCAGCCCCTGTGGGCACATCCCACCTCCACAGCCCGGCTCCCACGCGCCTCTGCGGCTTCCTGGACAGGTCTGGGATGGGGAAGGGGGAGTTTGGGAATTTACTGGCTTTCTTTTGCTGCAAGCAAATGGGCAGGAAAGGGAAAGGGAGAGTAATTAGCTGTCGCTGTTGTTCTGCCACCTGCGATGGCGGGTAAAATTAATGGAAAGCAACAGAAGTCGGGACTACGTGAACCGACTCCCAACCAGGCCTCCTCTTTGCTCCCTTCAGATCTCTCTATTTGCCAATCTTCTCGTGGCTTTTGATGTCTGTTGTGTGTCTGTGGGGTGTTTTTTTGCTGTTATTATTTATCACTCGCAGTAAGAAAGAGAATCTTTAAAGTGGCAGAAGAAAATGGGAAGGTTTAATATTGCAGGAGGCAGAGTCCCTGAGCCTTTCGGGCTCCTCGGCTGATGATTATTTTTGCGCAGCGATGGGGAGTTGGTGCAGGCAGGGCAGTGATACAAATCTCATTCTGTGCTTCCACACAGAGCTCTCGCCCCCAGGGCTGGCAGAGACCTTTGCAAATAATGTTATCTTTGGAGGCAGAGGGGGACATGTGGAGCCACCCTCCAGCTGCAGTTCTGGGGACCATTGCAGTCCCAGAGAAAGGTGTGGGACTGACAGACGGACACACAGACATAGCTGGGAAGAGGGAGACATCCCTCGCAGCTGCTGCAAGGTGGTGAGCACAGCAGCTGTGAGCAACACACAGCTCTTCATAGCTGTGGGGTGTGGCAGAAGGTCTGGCAGTGCTGCAGCAGGAGCAGAGGTCAGGAAGAGCTGGGGGACAGTAATTTATCAGCCACCCAAGGGAAGGTGCTGCCCCACTTCTTCCCATGCCACGGCCAAAGAGGAATCACATCGGGTGCAGTCCAAGCAAGTTCCACCCACCCTTGCTGGGCTGAAGCCCAGGGTGCCACCTGCCCAAATCTTCCAGCTTTGTGAGTGGCAGCTGCAGCTCAGGGCTTGAACCCCACCATCCCCCTGGTGATGCTGTGCCGAGCTCAGAGCCATCCCACAGCACCCCCCTGGCCTCACCTCCACGTGCTTCCCCCCAGAGCACTGTTTGTTTGTTTGTTGGCTCAGTGAGCTCCGGCCAGCAGGAGAGCCCTTGCTCAGTAAATACTGTTTTATCTCTGAACAGCAGCTCACTGTTGCTCATCAAATATTAATCCAAACTCAACTGCTTCTTAACGAGGTTTTGTTTAAAGGCATGGCTCGAACACGCCTGCTGGGAGGCAGTGTCCTGGTTTCCCCTGGCTTTGCCCAGGGAAAACAAAGGGACAACAGCAGGGAAAAGATCCCTGGTCCCGTTCCTCCAGCCTTCTCCACGGGGTAGGCATTTCCCACCCAGCTTTAGGAAAACAAGTGGGTGAAGAACCCAAGTGCCTTTGGTAGATCTGGTGTCTCCAAGGATCGTACATGCCTCAGTACAGGTTTGGGGTGTTTTGGCTGCTGGCCTTGCGGAAAAAAGTGGCAGATTTTGGTGGGTTCAGGTAGATCCAGAAAAATTTCACCTGATATCAAGGAGCTGTGAGACAGAAAGAGGAAATCACAATGTGCATCAGCTGTGCTTTGGCCTGCCTGCTGTACACTGTGCATCTTGGAGGCATTCCTCCCACGGAGACGCATTCCCACAGCTTGTTTGAGCAAACCTGGGGAGAAGTTCACACTCCACAGAGCTTTGCTGCTCTTTACCCTTCGAGCCTTGTCTGCACCGTTTGGGGACCCGCCGGCGTCTCACCAGATTTATTCATGAGACGCCTCAGCTCCCACGGGGGAGTCAAGTTCTCCAAGAGCACGTGCCCCATGTCCTGCTGGAAACAGCCTGGAAGTTTGCTCAGGCACTTGAACCAGCTCCCTCGTGGCTCAGCATTGCTTTGGTGCCTAGCAAAGAGCCACTGACTGACTGGGTGGAAAAACAGCAGAAAACTGGGAGAGCCTTATCAAAGGGATGGGAATGGAGGAGGGAATGAGCAGCTGGCCAGCCCTTGCTTGGCTTGGCGGAATCGTTGCACTTTCCCTGCCCCAGTGAATGTGGCTGGATGGACCAACACATTGCCAGAAGCACATCCATCATCAGTCAGTCATGGGCTCCACACACAGACCCAGCTTCTCCAAAACAAATCCCAAGGAAAGAGCCAAGAGACATTCCCTGCCATCCCTGAGTGGTTGGTTATAGCAGAGGGGGAAGCCCAGAGTGAAGGTCGGCAAGTCATGGAATCACAGAATCAATTAGGTTGGAAAGACCCTCTAAAATCATTGAGCCCAACTGCTACCCCTTGTGCCAGTTTGGACAC
>VWPU01004819.1:0-67611 GCA_013398955.1 Callaeas wilsoni | reverse complement strand
CCCCGGCCCCGCTCCCGCCCCCTCCCCGGGCCGGGGCTGCCCTGGCGGAGCCCGGAGCGCCCCTTTTGAATTTAAGCCACGTAGTTCCGCCGGCTTTTGTCTGCGCTCCCCTGTGCCAAGCGGCCCCTGCAGCCACTTGGCGGCTGCTGCCCGCGCCCCCCTCCTCTCCTCTGCGAGTTTCTCACCCGAGAATAAAAGGGGTTTGAAGGGTGATGGATGCTGCTGTGGGAACCCTTTGCCATCCAGGCGGCCGCTCGATACTTTGAAAGAGGCAGCCTGGAGACGGACAGGTTCCTCTGGTGAAAGCTTCGTCTCCCGACAGATGAGGAAAGGAAAAAAAAAGTTGTCATTTATTCTGGAGTAACTTCTCCAGTTTTAGCCTCCCGGAGCTAACGGAGGAAGAGAGAGAAGAGACTCAAATGCCCTTTCAGTAAGGCAGCCCCCAGCTCCCTCACGGTGGGTCGTCCCTTGGCTCCCTAGCAGCTCCCTCAGCCCCAGTCGCGGGGTGCACGCTGGCCCCTGCCCCACACATCCCTGCCCTGCCTCCCTCGGCGGCCGACCGACACCACCAGCCGAGCGGCCACGTTGGATACGTTGCCAAAACAGGCAGGGTGTACTGGGTCCGAGGATGCTGGGGTCGATAGATTGTCTCCCTGCCCTCTCATTGCCTCCCTGGCACCTGTGGCTGTGTCCCTGTTACGGTGTGGTCAGCTTCACGGGACAGCCTCTGATACATTTGACTTCGTTAACGTTTCTGAGGGGTCAAAGACTCAGATGTCTGTTCCTGTGCAGCAAGGAAGATCCTGGCATCCATCCACACTCCAGGTGCAGATGTTCACTGCCTCTGTTCAGAGATACATGTTCTTAGCATCATGTCTAACTTAATGAGAAATACTTTCTTGACAAGTTTTTAAAAAGAAAGATGTCTCTATTGACATAATCGAATTTTATCTCTCAGAACAGCAAGGGAAGAACACAGGTGCAGCAGACTTGCTGTTATTTACGCCTTTTACACGATCAATGCAGTTCTCCTCTACCTGGCAGAGCAGGGCTTGAAATGGAGCTTCTAAGTACATGGCAGACTGTGGAAGAAAAGAAAAAGAAAGATAAAAATATTGCTGGACATACTCCGGCTTTCCTTTCTAGACACTGTCAGTGGGGAGGGAGATACAAGAAGAGCAAAACTACTTTCATCTCCAAAGAGTCTCAGAGGCAGAACCATTATCATTAGCCACATCTTTCATCAGTGTGTTTTGCTTTATTTCTCCACCATCTAATTTCTTCACCTGCTGAGGCTGCCTTTTCAAATTTTCTTTTTCTTTCCTCTGATCCTTTTACTGAGAGGCTTACTTTCAGGGCATTGGTGATACAGTCTATTTCTTGGGAATGTGGCTAGCAGCAAAGACCAAGGAGGCAGCTAGGAACGAAAAGATTTTAATCCTGTTTCTCAGTCTGATGCAAAATGCTTTCAGAAGCTGTCTCTGACTAGCTTGAGGTGTTCTTTGGAAACCTCTGGGACAATAAGTGGACAAGGAGGAGTTTTGCTCAGCCATTCCTCTGTAGGCGTACCAGCTAGGTTTGAACACAGACAACGTTCACACTGACTGCTGCCACCTAGGAAATAAAACATCCAGATCTGCCATACTGATGTCTGGAACAATCCTGAGGTGTGTCCCACATAGAAAAGGGATGCAGATGGTGAGGGAAAGTCAAGCATAAGTTCCTACTACTTGGTCCTAAGATATCTGGGTAATAGTTTAGGCACTACCAAACCCACATGTATTTTAAAGTGTGGATCATGACTTCTCTGTGTGTCAGCAAACCCCAAAGGATATTATGTATTTTTATTACATGTCTATGAAATTCTGTACGTCTGTCATTTGTGTTCTACAATAATTCGGAAAACAAATCTTAATTACACCTGACTCTAAGCCAGGAACAAAATACAGATACCTCAGACCAGGTTAGGTGTCACGGCTGAGCTTCTCTAATTGCTGCTGAAAAAATAAGCATGTTCCTTCCTCCTCCTCCACCTCCACCTCCAACTCCACCTCCACCTCCCTGTTTTCCACATTGTCTTGCCTGCCTAGTCCAGTCCCTTCCCCCAGTGAAAGATATTCCTTTCTGCCCAGGGAGCTTTCTCAACTTGCTAACAGGGCAGAGAAATGTGGAGCTGTTTTTTGCCGAGATTGTTTTCAGAGAGGTCAACAAGCCCTGAGGATGCCGCCAGGCTGGTGCAGGGAGGCACATTACACGGCCGGGCGCTCTGGGGTGCTGGAGGCAGAATTGTCCCACTGGCCCAGCTGTATCAAGTGTCTGCACCTTAAAGATGCAATGAGATATTGCAGATAAGGTGAACTTAATGGAAATGGTTACTGAAGGAAGCAGTCCTGTCCCCTTTTTCACCCCAGCCATGTGCTGCCACTGCTCCCTTAGCAGCTGGATTGGCGTAGTTAGCCCAGCAGGCAGCGTCAGTAGGGGGTCTGACTGTACTTTTCATTTCATCCCAAGATACCAGCTAAAATTCACTGGATTTTGGGGTCTGTAAGGAGCCCACACTCTCCTCTTTTGTTTGGAAACAGCTGCTACATGTAGCAAGAGCAATTCTAACTTAAACATGCAGGTATCTGATGCATTGAAATTACAGAATATGAAGAAATAGACTAAGAAAATAATAATAGGTTTTAATTTTGTTTTAATTGTGTTTTAATATTGTTTTAATAGTTTTAATAAAAAATAAAAGTACAAGATAAACAGAGCTTAATGAAGCAAATGCAAGTTGCATGACACTCATACTGGATGGTTTACCATTTTCATTTTATGGTAAATCCCACAGGAAGCATTTGCAGGGAATAAAGCCCTGTCTTCCCAAAAGATTTCAATATACCATTCTGGCAGGGGAAAGGGTTGTATCTAGTTGTTCAGACTCTGAATTTTTAAATATCTCACTGACTTTAGTGGATGTGAAGAGTTGAACAAGTCTGGTAAATATATATGTGTGTATGTACACATACATTCTTTCACACATATACATAGAGAGCTTCAGAACAGGTTAAGAATTGACCCAGAAAGCTTGGATTTGGTAAAAGATAAAAGCCTAGGTGATTTAGGATCAAGTGGGTTAGCCTTTAATAACAATCTTTTGCTAGCTGCAAAATTCAAGTCTAGTTTTAGATTTCCCCAAGCTTCAAGGTTCTTAAGACTAATAGGGTCAATTGTAGTCTACCCTCTGTAAAATATATATCTTAGTGTGCCTCTGTGCCATAGCAATTTTTCTTTAAAAAAACCCTCTGCGTCAGAGAACCTTCGCTTTCTGTATATATTGAACTGTGGCGGCTTCACATTGCATTCCTGTGTTCCCAAAGGAAGCTATATTCCTATTCTCATTTTAACTGAGAATTAAACTTGATGGAAATTAATTAGTAGAAGTTGAATTAAGGCAAGCGACATCAGGGGCAGTAAAAATAATCCAGGACTAACTGAATTAGTTCCTACCCAATTAATCTTTGAATTAGTGCTTAGAGCATGATGCCAGCATGAAGTTGGTCTCCTCTTCATCGCTGTGTTGGGCACATCACAAAATTGCACATCACTGGTGATGGCTCAGGTGTGGAATAACCAGAGACTTCAGTGTGCAGGAGGGAGATGCTTTGGCACAGCCAGGTGAGGAGCCTGGCATTGCATCCACCTGTGCTGTGTGCCTATGCAGGGGCTCAGCAGCTCCTCAGACCGGGGCCGTGAGAAGTCCTCAGCGCAAGGGGCTGCTGAGCCCTCACGTTTCTCATCAGCTTCAGACACAAACCGCATTGCAGGCTCAAGTTGTGTTACGCAGGTAGACTTTATTTTCCTAATTACTGAATTCTTCATGAAGAAAGAAAGCAAATCAGTCATTAAGAACTACCTTGGCACTCAAGTTAATGAAATGTAAAACTGGTTCATTAGGACTTATTGTTCTCTTTGATTGATTTTATCACCTTCTGTCATTGGTTGTCTATGGAAATAGGGTACATGTCTGCTAATCTTTCACAAGGCATGCATGAATCTCCTATTTGCCTTCTAAGAGGTCAATAAACTTTTAAGGGCTGTTCAAGTCGACTTTGAAAATATATTTTAACATACAAATATTTCTTTCTGATTTCCTTTGGCAAAGTTGCTGCTGAGAAACCTCGCAAGGTTAGACATAGGTTCGAACATGCCCTTTAGGCAGTGAAATTCCCCTGCAGAGTACTGAGTCTACCAGACGAATCCAAGTGTATTTTCTCATTTTCTCATATTTTATGCCATTAATCAAAAAGAGTAGTTTAATGGTGCAAACTACTACAGAAGTTTTATGGCATCAGTGAGCAGTGAGTTTACTGGGTCACATTGTGAACCAGAAGCAGAAAAATGGCACAATATAAAATACAGAGCACAGTTTTGTGGGAAAAGCCTGGGATAATTCACTGATTTAAACAACGGCAAGTGTTTAGACAGAAAAAGCTTTCCCATGTATATACAGAGTAAAAAAAAATTGTAATATATGTTTTCCTGTTTGCTTTTAAATTTTTGAAGTATTTCTTAGGCATAGTTGTCCAGGGAAGCCAAAGGTATTAACTTTCTCCTTCCCTTTTACCACCTTCTTGATTCTATGTAGCAGAATTTAATTGTCCTGCTCTTCTCCTATACCCCCTTTCAATTAATCTCTTTATTAACCTCATGCCAACTTGTCCCTCTCATTTGGAAACAGTATTGCCTGAGGAAGCCAGTAAGATACCTTGGCAATCACTGTAGCAGATTGTGGTTTACTTGTAATTCTTCAAACAAGATGGAACAATTAAGACGTAAAACTGGAATTTTTGTCCACATATCCCAAATGATGTCTGACACAGTACTACCTATTGCTTCTCCGCTACACTCTTTTCCTGTTAACGTTACCAGTCATCAAAAGGAAAATCAGCTTTAAGATGAAGTTTAAGCAGTTTGTGAGGGGAATTTGAAGTGGATTTTTCTTTGCCTGGGATTGGAGTCAGTGGCTTGAGAGCAATTTTCCAAGCCTAAGAGGATGCTTTCCAGTGGAATCTGCTGCTGTGTGGCATGGTGTGTGTCTGTGCACAGTGCGTGAAAGGGAGAACAAAGAAGGGAAAATGCTGAGATTGTTTTCCAGTCTTTCTGAATGCAGTTTCTAGTCTTTGCATCAAGTTCAGGCCAAGTGATCTCATAATGCCAATACTGAATCTGGCTCTTTGTAGCCTCTCTTTATGAGTGTCTGAAGCAATTCCAGAAATACTTAGAAGTTGCACTAGGGTTGTGTAGAAAGAAGGAAACATTCCACCATGTAACAAGCTAATTCCCTGTGACATTGGGCTGTTATTTACATGAAAGGTTCAAAGTAATTTAAATGGACAGAATATTACACATAATAAACAGATGGCATTCACAGGGCTGTGATCATTTAGATATGTGGTAGCTCAAAAGAGAAAAATTAAGTGTAATCTTTCCTAGTCAAATGACCAGATTTATTATTTCAGTGCATTAAAAAGACATTTTGACAGCTGATACTACCAGAAAAGAGATAATGTTGTCATACAGGTTAAATCAATCCAGGTCTATGGCTGCAGACTCTGAAATGAGTTTATTTGTCTCTACCGGCAAGAGTGACCTAGGATACCCAAAGACCACATGTTCACGTCTCGTTATGCCGTAGATGGTAAAATGCAGCCAGGGGTCTGCATGCTGCCTGTTACTAGAAGAGAAATGGAAAGCAAAACAGATTCTCGGAGATGGAAAAAAGCATCTCCTTTGTAGGCACAAGTAACCACCAAGTGGATACTTATGATACTGCACGTGAAAGGTTTTGTAAACTAGAAATAGACTTTCCAGGGAGAATCTGTGCTGTTTTTCTCCACTCACATAAGCAAATCTTAATTTATAGCATTTCTCTGATTTTTTTGCTTTGTTCTTTTGGCTTAAGGGCTGTGCACTATAGTACTGCATGTTTAAAAATCAGATTAAATGCAGCCATTTACATGTGGGTATGCCCATTTCTCAATTTATCTCCTAAAAATACAAATCTGAAGTTGGAGGGTTAGGAAGATCATGGATGATTTTCAGTACCAGTTTTGTAAAATTTAATTACTTTCAGTTATTTTCCTGAAGCTGCTCACTGCAGTTTCTTTGCAAATGATGAGTAGCTGGGCATGGAGCAAACTGCAAAATGATCCATAAGTGAAATCCAATTTTCTATCAGACTTTCCAAGTAATTAACTTTTCTTTAGGTAATATATTGTTAGTTTGCATGCATCCAATGTTGTATGACATTTGTTTAGGGAAGAGTAGATTATTCAATTTCTGTATTGCTTACAACAAGCTCATAACTATATCGAGGTTAAGCATCCCTTAGTGCGAGTGCCTCCCCTGTGTTACTCCTGAGCAAGAAATCTGCATGTGGGATCCTGCCCAGCTGCCTGAGCAGCAGCAGTGCCACTACTGTACAATGTTCCTCCTGTTACATGCAAGCATCCTCCCAGAACCTGAGTGGTTCTGGTGGCCAGGCCTGGTTCTGGGGGTCACTGCTACACAGGCATCAACAGCCAATATAACAATCAAAGAGTGCCATGGTGCTGCCTTCTGCTTTGAGCAGAGCTGTTGGTTACTGAGAACCCTCAGAAACAGATTTCCATAGCTTCTTCCCCAGGCACAGTCTTCTGTTTTCTGTCAGTTGTCTTCAGTACAATCCCATTTGCTTCCTTAATTACATTTTTCAGTTCTCCTTATTCTTCAATGACTTACCTTTTCAGTTCTTCATAGCCTTTAATTGTCTACAGCCAACATCCTCTGTCAGTCACCTCTCTCCTCAGAAGACTTTGTGTGTGTTGTGTCTCTTTCCCCCATCCCTAGCAACAGCCTTCTTCTAGAGCAAAAAAAAATATAAAAGAGTCTTTCGGAATCCTTAATTCTGATCCAGAATCAGTGGATTTGCTTTTGATTTACATTAAGGAACATGAAAGGAGGTGCCATTATTAGACAACATTTCTGATTCGCTGGTTTTGCAGCTCCCTGTTTCCTGCATAGAATGAAATTATGCTTTCAGCCCATGCTGTACAGATGAACATACACATATGTTCTTAGCAAAAGAACTGATAGCAAGTCTCCCAGAAATGAATAACAGGGATTGCAATGTTCTGGATATGATCCTCAGTCTGGGAAAAGAGGAGATCCACCAAAGGAGAGGGAATAAAACCACAGCAAAACCACAAGAGATACCAAAAGCAGCCCTGCAGAGCTGCATCTCTGGAGTAAAATTCCAGCTGGGGAAGCACTTGGGCTCTGTTTTATTGAGGAGAGCATGCATTGCTGGCCAAGCCTCTTTAATATTTCTCTTTCACACTGACAAATCAACAACTTATAAAAGACCGAAATAAAGTCTCCCAGCATCCCAAAATATGTTCAAGGAGAAATTGAAAATGACATCTACTCACACATATGGCACATTCCATGCACTTTCAGCATGGACAAACCTGGCATGGAGATGGGATGAAACACTGGAATGAAATACAGGATAGTTGAGATTAAGCAGAAAAAGGGTGAATGTTTTTGCATTTGGGCTCTGCAGTCATTCCAAAGAAAAGTGCTGGACTGAAGCAGTGCCCAGGGGCTGTGGCTCTCATTTGCAGCCAGAGCACATCTAGCTGGGTTATTGACTCTTTGCTTGCCTGTCCTTTACACGTGCCTTTTACATGACACACATCCCACCGTTCCCATTTGAGCCATTGACTTGTTATATTAATGCAGAGTACCAGGACAAGCAGGCAGAAGGACAGAGTGCTTTAGTCGCTCAGGCAGAGGAATAGACAATGAACAAAGGGATCTAGGTGTGTTTTTTACTCCTTTAGGAGCACTGGCACAGCTGGACACTGGCACACTTCAGCAAACCAAGAATGTTTTGGCATGCCCATTTAATGACTTTCTAAGATATGTTGTCTCTGCAGTTTGCAAGCCAGTCCTCCAAGGTGCCGGAAAAGAGCAATTTACTAACAGCCTCTCACACCATTCTTTAACTGGTGCCTCAAAATCAGAAGCGGGAACAGTACCTGCCCTCTCTGAGCACGAGATCCCCGAAATAGACTGCCTGTTCCTGGGCAATGTTAGGGCAATGTAATGGGGAGAATGGTGCCAAAAGCATATTGATATCTGGGCAATTTGCACATTGAATTTAGAAGAGATGGGAGGGGATTTTTTTTTTGCTGGCTCTCTGCCACTCTCTCTAATTTTGAGGCAATCTCTCCAGCCCTCTAAACAGGTTAGTTTTGATGTTTCTGACAGTGACATTGCCAACATGTCACTGGCGCATCCTGAGAAAAGGACAGGAAAAACACAGGTTGCAATGTAGTGTACAGACTCAGCAAAATAGTACTTCTGGGGAAGGGCAAAACCATCTTATATAAAGCCAGGGAGAAAGGAGCGAAGAGCTATCCAGCAGTGCACAGCAAGACCCTTGTATTCTGCTTTATGCTGTCATGGTTTGCAGATAAATCTAGTGCCTAGGATGAAAGACTTCAAGATCTATGGTGTCCTGAATTGGCTTAGTTAAGCAATTAGTGGCTGCTGAAGGCTCAGAATAATCCAGGATGTTTTGGTACTTTGTTTGGAGGATCTAAAGTTGCAGCAAACTTTTGAGTGTATTTTTTATTAGGAAAGTTACAACCTTTTTGACACAGGGGCTACCAGAGCTGCAGAAAAGTTTGATGCATCAACCACCGAGCCAGGAGGCTGGGGGCAGGAAGAAGGCTGTAGGGATTGGTGAGGAAGGAGAATTTCTGTGAGCATGCTGGGCCTCCTGAGTATTCAACCCACCACTGCAGGGCAAATTAGCTCCTCCTGCTTGTGGCAACCAAGCCAGAAAGTCAACCTAGCTCAGCAGCACAGAGCCACCCTGTGTGTCTGCTCCCCAGTGGCACAACACCGTGGGGGCTCATGGAACAACAGTGCAGGTGACTCTGTTCTGAGTTGGACTGGATGGAGCCAGAGGGACTATAAATCCTTGTCAGTCTCAGCATAGTGAGAGGACACAGGAGATGACAAAAGCAGCAGTCAATAAATGGTAGAGGAAGGGAAGGAGCACAGGGAGGGAGAAGGGTCCTTTAGCATTTAGTGTTAGTTGGGCTACTGAGCCACACAGGCTCCACTTCACAGTAGTGCTCCATGATGCAAGGATGGGAGGCAGGATCACAAGACCGGGACTCTAGATCTTGATTCAGTTCTTGTCTCTGTTGCAGCATTCTTCTGTGTGCATGTTTCACAACAGCAAAAGCTGAGTGCAGAGTCCAATGAAGTGCCACGGAGCATTCTAACTGGATTTTGACTAGGGACTCAGGTACACAGACATCCCACACGGGGCTCTCTCATGTAAACATCAAGATTTTCTACACCGGTTAAGTGTAATCTGCCCTGGATTTTGATTAATTACCTATTAAAAAATTATTTTGTTGGAAGAAGCTTGTGAGGACCAAGTTCGTTAATTACTACATGGCACACATGCACATCTAGATTAGGAAGGCCATGAACACACCCAAGTGTTCAGCACTCTACAATTACAATACATCACACAAACTGCCCTGCTTTTTTGGAGGCCAGGGCAAGGTTACCTCTGAAGCCGAAGTACTTACTTGATAGTAAATGATACTTTGATTTGTTTTAGTTTAGTGCTATTCCTCTAAATGAGTTTGAGCTTTGAGGTCACCTGGTTTTGAAAAGCCAGGGATAATAGGTGAGGCTTATGTTGCTGGAATGCCAGTGGCAATGCAATTTCCAGGGATAAGCAGCTCTGTTCACCTTCAGTCAACAAAATCAAACCCAGCAGAAGTGGGTGCATTTAAGGTAAGTATGTTAATGGAGTCAAAATATCCACATAGGCACGTGCACACGGGTGTGATATAAATAGGATACAGTTTAGAAGAGATTAAAGCAACCAGTGAGGACTTCCTTAAACATCCTGCTTTAAATTTCCTACTATTGTTTGTAAGAAAACAAAGAAATCCAACAAAGCTGCACTGTTCTGCACATCCGTATCTACAATCTTCCCTTTCAGTCCAGCAATGCAGTGTGAGCGACCAATGTTTAGAAAGTTGGGCTTGTGAATCACCTAAGCAGAAACGTACAAAATAAAAAGGAAATAGCAAGACACAACAAAGAGGCTGAAGACAACTAATTTCAGCTTTCTATAATGCTCAGAAGTGCACTCAAGTAGATATTATACCTTTATTTCGTGTAAGAGAAAAGACAAAGAAAATTGAGCAATGTGAAATTTTTAGATGGCATACACCTACTAATAGGGACATGACTGCCACTTGAAACTAATTTCAAAAGAAATCAGAGTGAGATTTTGCATTTGTACTGTAGTATCCATAGAAGCTTTCTGTCCCCTTTCATCATTTTGCATGGAATTTTTCAGAAAGGACAGCCACAGCTATTAATGGCATTTCTGCTAGCCTCCCACAGCCCTGTGGCTCTCAGTCTGCAGCCATCCAAAAAGCTGATTCACACAGTTGTCCTCTCCCAGACCAGTGCTTCTGTTTCAGGCTCCTCACTTACTCAGCTGCTACTGCTTTCAGCTGACTCACACATGCTACATCCCTGTGATTAAAAGTAATGGCACAAGTACCTACTTATTTCTTTAGAACAAAACTAAAGACAACATATTAAAAAAATAATTAGAGAGCTTAAATATTTAGATATCTCTGTCAGGACCAGAGAATGCTGAGCATCCTTATATTTTCTCTATGAAGTATCTTGCTTTATCATCCTCTGTCCCTAAACCATTTCTGATAAATGTGTATTTTCCCACCCCTCCTTTCTCCTCTGTTCTCAAAGGATTTTTATGTATGCATATGTTATTTTCACCTCCAAATTAACAACCATGTAGAACAAAACTGTGCTTCCATAAAGACAATTTACAAGGCCCTCAAAGCTGATAATTGGACCTGTTATCTTTCAAAAAAAGTTGTTGTTTTCCCTTGAGTAAGTTACTGTGTGGTTTTTGTGTTTGTTCTTCACATAACCCTTTGTGGATTTAGATCAATACAGGCTTGCAGAAAACTGTGATAATACAGTACACAATATTTGCTACACAACATATTCTTCTCTAATGCCTTTCTTTTGTCAGCTCGCATCTTTGATTCATATTTTGGTTTGTGAGTTTTTTAAGTATGTGGGAAAAAAGTACCAAAAATTACTTCCATGTAGGAACATGAGAATAAAATAAGTCACCAGAAGTCATTCTGTGTCATGGCACTTAATACCCTTCATAAATGCAACAAACTGCTCTTTAAAAGCAGTTTCTCTTTCCTTTTTAAAATTTTCTTTAAATCATTCTTTTTTCCTACTCCTTCCAGGCAAGATTTTTCCTAGCATAAGTGTAAATAGAAACTTTATTCCAGTTTCTAAGTTCCATTTGTCCATTTGGGGTACATTTTGCCATCTGCTCTCCCACCGCCACAGAACAGTGCCAGGTGTGCTGGTGCCAGGGGCTCCTCAGAGTCTGGGCTGCCAGGAGAGGCAGGAGCTCCCCATGGGGGCCTGCCGGGGCAAAGCCTGGCAGCCAGGAGCCGGCCCATGCCCTCCCCAGCCAGGAGCCAGGTAGCTGGGGGGCAGCAGGGCAGCCCCAGCCCCAGGCAGCTCCCTGGGGACAAACCAGGGCTGGCATCAGTCTGTGAATCTCCAGCTCAGCACGGCCTGTGGCCGGACCTTGTGCAAGGTCCTAGCACTTAACCTGCCCACACAGTACCACCAGCCAAGTTCCCAGATTATGTAGTTCTCCCCAATGGCAGCTCACAGCCCAGCTATTATGCCCCACTCTTTCTCACTTGTTTCCAGCTCTTGAGCTCCTAGGTAGCTAATTTCATCCTGATTTTATTTCTGTGATCCTCAGGGTTGTTGAGTTGTTCCTTCCTTGTACCAACTCCATCTCCCCAGCTTTATGCCCTCAGCAAATTTCAACAGCTCTTTTCCTAATATTTGTGGCACTGGGAAGCACACTGCCCAATAGGTTTGACTGAGTGGTGAACCCTCCTCAGTAATTCAGGTAACAAATACTTTTACTAGAGCCAAGGGCCAGCTGACATTTTTACACTTATTTTAGGAAGGTCTATAAACCAATATGAGTTACCAAATTATTACATCCATGCATGGTTAGCAGCTGTCCATATCAGAGCTATTCATGAACAGCAGCAGTTCCCATCTCATAAATGCTGGCTTCATGCAGGGTAGGCAGAAGGTAACAGCAAGCCTTACCTGAATTTTTATCTTTTTTCATGTAAAATTACTTTATTTCTGTACACCATTGTTAGCAGGTCAGAGAACTCTTCATTAGGTGACCTCACTTCACTTTCTCATCTTACTGTTCATACTGCACTTCCCTTATGCAACCAGTGATATTAAATTGGTTTGCCAATGATACTAAATTGAGAGGAGGTGTGACTCCCTCGAAGTCAGGGAGGCCCTGCAGACAGACTTTGATAAATTAGAGGGCTGGGCAGTCACCAGCCCTATGAAATTTAACAAGGGCAAGTGCCGGATTCTGCACTTGGGATGGGGAAACCCTGGATGAACGCACAGACTGTGGAATGAGATGCTGGAAAGCAGTGCTGTGGAAAGCTCTGAGGGTGCTGGTCCATGACAAGTTGAATCTGAGTCAGCAGTGTCCTGGCAGCCAGGAGGGCCAAGCGTGTCCTGGGGGGCGTCAGGCACAGCATCACCAGCCAGGCAAGGGAGGGGATTGTCCCGCTCTGCTCTGCACTGGGGCGGCCTCACCTCGAGTGCTGGAGGCAGTTCTGGGTGCCACAATATAAAGACAACATTAAGCTGTTACAGAGAGTCCAAAGGAGGACTATGAAGGTGGCAAAGGGCTCTGAGGGGAAGCCGTATATGGGGCAGCTGAAATCACTTGGTCTGTTCATCCTGGAGGAGAGGAGACCAAGGACAGACCTCACTGCGGTTACAATTTCCTTGTGAGGAGGAGAGGAGGCATGGGCACTGATCTCTTCTCTGCGGTGACCAGTGACAGGACCCAAGGGAATGGCTTGGAGTTGTGTCAGGGGAGGTTTAGGTTGGATATTAGGAAAAGGTTCTTCACCCAGAGGGTGGTTGGGCGCTGGAACAGGCTCCCCAGGGAAGGGGGTCACAGCACAAAGCCTGACAGAGTTCAGGAAGCATTTGGACAATGGTCTCAGGCATATGGTGTGAATTTTGAGGATGTCCTGTGCAGGGACAGGAAATGGACTTTGACGAACCTTGTGGATCCCTTCCAACCCAGGAAATTCTCTAATTAATTCTGTGATTCTAGGGACCTATCTAAACCACATCTATATCTATCTAAATCTATTTAATCTATCTAAACCACAAATGTCGGAAGATCGTAAGGATACTCCCAGTTTCGGCTGGAATAATTCAGTTGTCCGGACAGGCTGTGCTCCAGACCCCACAGATCCCGCCCATGTTATATCCGCCTGTACATCACATTCCCTTTATCCCTTTATTACATCCCGGCATTATTCCGGCCCCGCCCCACAGGGGCCGTCCCCCGGCAGGCCGCCAGCCCCTCGCCGAGGCCCCGCTCCACCCGCATCAAGCCCCGCCCCCGAGGCGCTCCTTGCCCGCGGATTGGCCGGCGCGGCGCGCGGCGCGGGGCGGGGCTGGCGCGGGGCTATTTAAAGCGCCGCGGCAGGGCAGGTGTTTTTTACTTCAGGTGGAAGCCGGCTCTGCGAGGGCACCGTGAGTGTCGGGAGGGGTCGGGGGGACTGGGTCCCTTAGCGCTGTGGCGCGGCGGCCCTACCCGGCCTGGCGGGGAGAAGCCGGGAATGCTGGGTGCGCGGTGTCGCCGGCGGGCCGGGCCTTGCTCCGTGTCCCGCGGTGGGAAGCGTTTGTTCGGCCTCGGGGCGCGGCGGCACCGTGGCTGCCCCCGGAGAGAAGCTGCCCCCGGAGAGAAGCTGCCCCTGCCTCTCCGCTCCTGTCCCCTTCCTCGCTGTTGCTCTCTCTCCCCGCGCTGTCCTTAGGAAGCCCGCCGGGCGCCTGCCTCCTTCCCTACCGTCCCGAGGCTGTCACCGACCTGGGGGGCTGCGGGGAGCTCGTCGCGGTGCTGCAAAAGCCCGTAAAGAGCCCCAGGTTTAACCTTTAAGTCAAGCTCGGCCCGAAGTGCTGAGCCTGCAACACGAGCATGAGGCTCAATGGTGGCTATAGAGCGCTCCTTCCTTGGTTCAGTGCTTTCCTCTGGGATACTAATGTTGCTTGTGGATAAGGAGATGCACTGATAGTCCCTTGGGTTATCTTATTACAAGGTGTAACTTCTATAGTCCTTTGAAAAGGTAAAACTGTGGAGCCTCTTCTGCATAGGTAGGAAGCATTCAGCTCTCCATTCTTAAGGACTTAGAGGAAGTTCAAACCCTGATTTTGAAGAGGAAGGGGGAGGTAACATCCAGCCTTTTGCTATGTAGTAACCAACACTTACTTTTTGTAGTTTGAAGCTTTCTGGAGCAGGCTTCTTTGCAGCTCGGCAGCACAACTTGCGTGATTCAATGCCCTTCTGATTTCAGAACTATCTAATTATGGTTAAGGTGATAATTAAAGTAGTCTGTGACTTAACAAGTAGTTCGGATCTTGTTTGTGTTGGGCAGAATGTCAGCCTCTATGTAATGTGTGTTTTGTATCTGTGCTGTGAAGTTAGAGCCCTGGGGTTGCTGCAGAAACCGGCTGAGTGAAGGGGAGGGTCAGATGCCGTGGACCGATGCCGGTGTGCTGATTTCCTGGAAAGCTCCACATGAATCCCGCCTGAGCTCTAACTGCATATGAGGCGTGTGGCTTCCTTAGGGAAGTGCAGGTTCAGTGAGAAGCATTGCTTTAACTTGATTATGTCTATGTAGTCCTTTTGAAGGTGTTCAGTTTTCACCTTTCATGCCTGTTGAAGTGAATGCTTACCTGTCTGGTGATTTGGGGTTGTTTTAATTGGTATTTTAAACTAGTTATCCAAATTTAAACTTGATGGATGCTATCTCTGGTGAGGGAAAGGAGTTTTGCATGTCAAACACCAGTATATGAAAGAAAATACGTGAGTCTTTTAAATTTGGGGTGGTGCTTGTATTGCAGTATATTGTGTGGGGCAACCTGCAGCTGGAAAGGACTGGTTTCAGATATGTAGAGTAGCCAGCTGCTCAAGAAATCCTGAGACAAGCAGTCAGCTGTCTTAACAACTGTCTTGTGACTACCATGTAGAAGTAGAAGAAAGGCTTAAAGGATCTCGCATAAAGTTGACTCAACAAAATACTGAGTCAGTGGCTGGAGCTGCTGAACATGCTTGTTTAGTGTATTACATGGGCGCTGGAGTTTTTCCTCCTAGTCCAGGCACTTGGATTCCAGAGACACATGTCAGGGAGCCTCCTTCTCTGGAGTTACTCAAGAGGCTCCTGGACACTATCTTGAGTAATGTGTTGTAGGGCCACAGCTTAGACCAAGTGACCTCCAGTGGTCCCCTTGAACCTTAGCCATTCTGGGATTTGAAAAACTCATTTTCCTGGCTTAGATGAGGTGCTGTATCTTTAGTTCTAACTTGAGAGTTCAGCTTAAGCTCGTTTGCTTTGTTGCTTTAGTGGAAAGTATTTCTTTTCAATATGGATTTCAGACTGGTAAGGAAGACAGAAAACTGAAAAGAGGAGAAGTCTTGGGTTTTCTCATGTGAACTTCAGTTGAAATAAAAACAAAAGGAGGAAGTGGTAGCACTGAAGTAGTCACTGACCATTTGCTCATGACCTGCTGGGGCTGGCCTCTGTTCCCATGGCTTCATTCTGACCTTGTTTGTGAAATCTGAGTGGCAGGTTGAGACTTAAGGCTGAAGAAATCACAGTTCTTCAGCTGCCTGCTTTTAATCTCTGTAGAGCACAAAGTGTGATGCTTTCTTGGACCTAGCTACCAGCATTCAAGCCTATGGCATGCTATTAGTTGAACTCATAATGAAATCTACTCTTTGAAGTTGCATTTTACTTGAGTAACATTTTGCCTGTAATTCTGCAGTAAAATGAAGTGTATGATTTCATTGAAGTATCTCTAGAGACAAGATTGCTCAGTTTAACTTTGAAAGTTATTTGAGGGGAGAGGCAGAAAGAGTGGTGTTGAAATTTAAATATGCTTTTGTTTAGCCACTTCACTGTGGTGATTTTGTGAAAGGGAGAGGCCTCAAGTTTTATATTAGTACAGTGTGGTGGGTGGCATTAGAAGCTGAAAGGTGAAAGTCTCCTGTGGCTCTTGATTACTGATTGTTGCTTCTTAAACATGTGAAGGCTAAATTATTTTTCTGTCACAGAATCTTCAACAACACTGTTCTGAAAACTAGTCCAAAAATGTCTGCTCTTGAAACCCTCTTTAAATACATTGATGAACACCAGGACCTCTATGTTCAGGTAAGTTTTCTTTGAATTTTGTCCTGCAGCATGGACAGCTATGGGATATTAGAAGTTAGGTGGTCAGCTTCAAGTTTGTTGTTACAGCTATATAATATGTCCAGTGATAATGTCAAGTAATGGGAGAGAGGGGAGAGCAGGCAGCAAGTGTGAGTATTTTGAGTCAGGCCAGGAAACTGTTTCTTAAGTTTAGGCATAGTTATGTTCAAAAACCTTAATGTCCATGGTAGATTTATTAGGAAATGATCTATTACTATATAGTGCAACTGGTGACCTATTTAGAGGTACAAGAAGCTGACACTGGCTTCTGAATGCCAAACTAGCTTTATAGTTTCTTCCCTTTTGAGATGGGAGATGAAAGATATAAATGAGGCTGGAACAAAGCTTTCTTGTATAAAACAGTTTATTCTGGGGTACAGAGAAAGAGGTTGCCCTCTCCCAAGAGCAACGTTGCTGCTTGACCTGCTATTTAGTTACAGGTTGTATTGTAATCCCTTTCACCCATGAAGGAGTCAGTGGTACGGCACTGTGAACTCAGGCACGAACTATGCCAAGGGTTCAGCTTGATTTCTGCCAGTCGTTCTTGCTGAACTCACATGGGGAGAAAAAGCTAAAGTGGCCTTTTTGAGAAGCCTGAAAGACTTCAACTGGTTCTGGATAAAATAACAGCAACCAAAAACGCACAAGCTGTCATACTCTTAAGCTTACTTGATGTATCTGTAGAACTTGTGCTATGCTGTAGGAACAGCTGTAGGGGAATGAGGTTTTAGAGAGCTTTTGAGAGTAATATTAATGGTTAAAGTTCTTCTTTAAGCAGATGACAGAGCTGATTTGCCTCAATTTGAGCTTGACTTAAACCAGTGTTTGTTGAATTACAAGGTGTGATATTTGCATGGTGCCTGTTGTGTAGTAAAACCTGTAGCTCTTCCATCTCTCCAGCGCCTGGCAGAGTGGGTGGCAATCCAGAGTGTGTCAGCGTGGCCGGAGAAGAGGGGTGAAATCAAGCGCATGATGGAGGTTGCTGCGAAGGAGATTGAGCGACTGGGAGGCACAACCAAACTTATGGATATTGGGAAACAAAAGGTATGTGAGCATCTCCATGTCAGCTTAGTAGAAAAAAAAAAATCTCTTTAGAGGACAAGGTGTTTTGCATGAGAAGGTGCTGGTTTCTTATGTTCTCAGTATGAAAGGCACCTAGACTCCATTAAAAGGCTATTTATTGGACTTACCACTATAAAGAAAGAGGATAGGATGGGTATTCTTATCCCTGCAGATACTGGCAACCCCAAGATGTGCAGCATCTGTCAGGCATCCAACCAGCATCCAACATACTGTGCAGATCCCATGCACGGGAATGTTTTCCCATTTTATTTATTCAAGCTGTTCAGTTCCACTGACAAAAAAAAAGGGATTTTGTGCCAGAATTTCTTGATACACTTTTAGATTAAGTCAAGGACATGCAGGTGATGTAATCCCCAGTGCCAAGTGGGAGCTGCCTTCAGGTTACAGTCAAGTGGCTCAGTTTATCCTGCAGTCCAGGGATATGTGCAGCACAATACAGGCAGGAGGGTGAAGCTGTGTGTGCAGCGTAGCATAGCACAAGCTTTGGGGTGCTCAGGTTATCTTTGTGGGTCACTAATTCCTTGGTGTCTGATGGACTTCTGGTCAGGATCACCACACAAGGGTCCTGTGGGCTGTGGCCTAGAAAGGTAGTAGCCTGTTGGGGTGTAGGATAATATCTTTCCTGCCGCGCAGTCTGAACCTTCTGTTAAAAACCTTTGTTTATAGTAAACCTTGGGACCCAGTTAAGGATGTTGAATTAAATTTTGGACTGCATTAAATGTATTTTAAATACTTTGAACTGAACACGAACAGAGCACCTGCAAACAAAAATGTTAGACATTTTTAACAACAGGCTGGTATTGGTCCTTAGACCCACAGACTATAAAGATACTGACTGAAGTTTCAGTAAGTCTTCCAAAAGACTTCTGAGCTCTTTCACAAGTGTTACATTTGTCACAGGATTGCATTGCTTCCTTACTATATACAAAACTATCATTAAAAGAATGACTTAGCTCTTTATTTGTAGGTATCCAGACTGCTTTTTTTTTTTCCTGTGAGAAATGTATGTGCTTATGAGAATGATAATGATAATCTCATCCTAGGGAAATACCCACTTGATATGCTCCTCCTTTGAAGTGCCTAGCAGCTACCTGCCTCAGAGTAAGACCCATACCAAAATTGTTAGACTAGGATTTGGATAGTGGCATTAAAATTCTTGTACTGGAATGTTGACTAGTTTTTAGGAGATTGTCCTTGTAATTGGTGTGAAAGACTGCTGAGTGAAATCTGTTTATGGGAACCTTCTGAGCAGTTCTTGCTTTTGGCAACTGGATTACACTTGTTTGTAGCTACAGGTTCCAGCAGGAAAACAGCTGACTTGGGAGTGAATCTGTAGGTTAATTCTAGCTCTGCTACTACCTACAGTCTAAAACCCCATCAAAAGCATTTCAATTAATTCAGAGACAAAGTTGTTCTTTTCATCACTGTGACTTTTTAGTAGCAAGAACTGATTTTAGGGTTTTATATGTAATATTTTTATTTAGATAACTTCAATCCATCTGCAAGGGTTACCTTCAGTGTTCAGTTTTATACTAAGTATAGAGAGAGCTAGTCAGTGTATTGTGTGTTGTTGCTATATCTGTGAAGGACAATGTAAAGCAATTGAACTTGTCAGATCAAAGTTGCTTTACTGCTGCACAGCAGTTTGTTGTGTATTGGTTACTGTAAATTCTTGCAGTAATGCTTTATCATGTAGAGCTGCAGCTGGCCAAGGACCATGTAATCTGTTGATAAAAAATTGGAGCTTGGAACCCATGTAAGCAAAAAGTCAAAGCTGATCTTGATCTGCTGAACAGTGCGTAGAAGTACATTTTCACGGGAAGGGAAATACTTGCTGACTGGGAATAGCATGCAATAATTGCTTATGGGGTATTCCAAAGGATTAAGTCAAGTTCAACTCTTGAACTCCTGAACTGAGTTCATCAGCACTACCCTGCCCTTAACATGACAACGTAGGCTGGTACAGAGAAATACATCTGTTGTGCTGATCTTACTTGGGTGTAGGCACATGTTACACCCAGTGATGTCAGGAAATTTTTGTCCAGAGAGCTATACTGTGGACAGGATGAAAGTGCAGGGACAAGCAACACAGAATGCAATATTCAATGGAGTTTATAGTTTATGCTCAGGTCAGCATTAGATATGGCACTTTGGCATGCAGTCAGCTTGCTCTGCTAAAATCTGATGTAGGATTGGTAGTTTAAAGCTAACAGTTCTAAGTGGCTTGGAACATTTTGATTGTTACTGGGACTTGTCAGGAAACTAACTGGCATGATGCCATCAGGCCTTCTTTGGCACCCTGCTTCTGGCAATCAGTTTAAGTAGATTAGTTTTGTTTAGCTTCTGTGCCTCTACTCTCATAACCTCCGTAGTATTAAAGTAATTCATGTATCTGATTAAAACTCTGACATTCCACATTTTAATAAAACTTCTGCCCTCCTATTTCTAGCTGCCTGATGGATCAGAGATCCCCCTACCGCCAATTGTTCTGGGAACACTGGGCACAGATCCGTGCAAAAAGACAGTGTGTGTATATGGTCACCTGGATGTTCAGCCAGCAGCACTAGAAGATGGCTGGGATAGCGAGCCCTTCACACTGGTAGAAAGAGATGGTAGGAGCAGTGGACTTCACAAACTGATGAACACTTTCTGAAACAAGTGTGGTGTTTCTCAATTGTTCCAAAGCTGTGCCATTGATTGAAAGGGGGAAAGAGACTAAGAACTGGTATGGGTGTTTATTTAATACTGTTGAGGTAAAATGTGCAGATGGGGAAATGGTAAAAAAGTTGAGCTGCAAAATCTCAGCTGCTCTTGGGATTGTTTCCTTTTCTGATAGTCTAGGCTGCAATTTGCATGTTTTCTTCCTTGTAGCTACAGCACAATCTTGACTGCTGCCTTCCATGGTGCCTGCTTATTGCCAGAGAGCTTTTTAAAACTAATGTCTTGTGCTGCTCACAGCTTGAAGCCTGTAAGGTCATGTCAGACTGCAGGATTTTTGAACCATTACTGAGGAAAAAATACACAACACAACTTCCTTATGCCTGGAGACAGGAGTGTCACGGCAGCCTCCCTGGGTTGCTTTGCGTTTAACTGTGCTACTGTGAGCACTACGGAAGCTCTTTTGCAGAGGTAGTGCCCCAAAGTTTGTCCCTCTCCCATAAACGGGGATGAAGAAATGGTGCACTATCTCCTGTTGAAACAACATTGCCAGCAGTCAAGAAGACTAAAACTTTCTTTTCTGTTTAAAGCTGGTGCTACCAACAGCTCCTTCTTTGTTTCACTTTCTCAGTGTTAGTGTCAAAGGTCATATGAATAGAAGGACATTAACCACTCATGTTGCATAAGCATTAATGATTGCCAGAAAAAGGAGTATCTGTGCTAACTAGTGCTTCTGCTTGGGCACTCAGTCATAGGCAGCAAAGCCCAAGTTACTAAACTGGGTTATCTCATCTGCTAGCAAGACCTAGACTTGCCTCAGGCTATGGCTTATCTGTACAGCCTGGCCCTGCAGGAGCCATTCACCAATGGCTCCTCACCTCTGCAAGCTGTCTGGCCTGTTCTGTCACTGGTTACATGAGGTGCTGCGGGGTTGTAGCCACAGCTGAGTTGCACTGATAACTGCCTCTGCTGCAAACCCATGTGCTATGTTTTCTGGGAATTCCCTGTGGCCTGTGAAACTTGTCTTTGACTAAATTCCTTTCTAGGGAGATCTGCTTTTATCTGGAGAATCCAGAGAAGTGATTTATCACTAGCTACTGACTTTTTACTCTTCAAACAAAGACTTACTGAACTGAAGCTAATACTTGATAGATTTCTATTAAAAGGAGGGAACTTACTTCTTTACACTTAGGTGTTTGTAGAAAATTATCTTATTATGAAGGATAAGACTGCTATGTCTTTTTCTACCTTATAATAAGCTATTGAGGGAGCAGCTGGGGGAAGAGGTGGGGTAGGTCTGTAAGTGGGAGAACTATTGCAGTTCTGTACCTATCCCACTTGCAAAGGTATGTGAAGCAGGATGTAAAACTACTACTTATGAAGAATCAGAAATGAAAGTTTTTGTATAAGCAGGGTTAGAAAAGTTACCCAAATAAGAGTGTTCACCTGTAGGCAAGAGATAGAAATTCATACTAAGTTTTTTCCTCACGAGTTAATTTGTATCTTGTTTCTACAGGAAAGTTGTATGGGAGAGGATCAACAGATGACAAAGGTCCAGTGCTTGCCTGGCTGAATGCCTTGGAGGCTTATCAACAAACTAACCAGGTATGTGCCCAAAACATATTCTGCTTTTTCACACACAGCTGAGTCTAGCAATAAATGTTGTCCAAGCCACAAACCCTTGTGAGGGAAGCCTGCTTATTCAGTGATTGGAGGAATGATGTAATAGTCCTGTAAATTTCATGATTTCCTTGTAAGGTTAAGTTGACTTGCTGACGAGTTAGTCTTAGAGATGCTTGGGTTGCACTTTTAACAATTTTCCTTTAATGAAATATGTAGGAAGGAAAATACATGTGCAGGCATGTGGGGCAGGAGGAATAATCAAATGTGATCACTGTCATGTAAGGATGTCACATTAGTTTGGCCTTTATCAAAGCTTAACATCTCACTGCCACTGAGCTCTAAGAGAAGGTTAACTTAGTAACACTAAAACTGGGAGCTTTGCTTATTTCTGTTAAAGAAAATGTGCAATCAGAAATAGCTCAGAGTGTTTGCATTATCTTGCAATACAAGTTACTATCACTTTAGAGAGGAATAATGAGTTCTCATTTGCTGTCTAGGTATATAGAATATGCTAGACTGGATAGACAGGGTAGCTTTGTTCCTACTGTGGCATGCAATTCCTGTGGTTTATGTTAGTTTTCCTAACCTGGTGGCTTACCTTTGGCAAGAGATTTCTGCTGTGTTCCAGTGGTTAAGGGGTTTGGGGACAAGTTTTTATGACTTTTTTGAAGAGTTTGGATTCCATCAAATGAAGGATGGTGTAAGTGCCCTCAACATAAGCACAGTCCAAACTTTAAACTAGTTTGTGTACAATTAACAAATTCCACTGTCATGGAACTGTTTTACCCGTGTCCATTTTTCTGCTTTGAGCACGACAGATGAAGATTACTGATTACTGAAGGAGTCAAGTGTTTTCACATGCTTAATCTGTTCTTGTTTTTCATTTCAAAGGAGTTTCCAGTAAATATTAAGTTTTGCCTAGAGGGTATGGAAGAATCAGGATCTGAAGGCCTTGATGAACTGATTTTTGCTCAGCGAGATGCTTTCTTTAAAGATGTGGATTATGTTTGCATTTCTGACAACTACTGGCTAGGCAAGAAGAAGCCTTGTATCACTTATGGTTTGAGAGGTATCTGCTACTACTTCATAGAGGTAAGTGCTGATATGCACTGCAAATCCAGTATTAAACTGAATTTTCCACTGGTAGAAGAGTGGTACCTTTTCCTGCTTTTTTTCAGAAAAGATGAAAATGGCTACTTATTTGGAGTTGTTTATCCCAATTGTCTAAACATCCTTCTTTTGCTATCCTATCTGATACTTGGGTGGTGGGATAGCTTTCAGATGTGTGAATCAAGATAAGCCAGCACCTTCACTGAAGGATTGTCTCATAGTAGAGATTTCTTCATCCATGCAGACCCTTCTTATAGACAGGTGTTACATTTGTGGTTTTCCAGTCAGCTGAAACTTCTCCAGTTAACCAGAATTGCTGATAGGTGATTGAGAGTGGTTTAACAAGTTTTTACCAGTTCCTTCAATAATCTGGGGTGGAGTGGATCCCAGACATAGATTTGTGGGTGGCTAATTGGCATAGCTGGTCACTAACCATCTCCTCATGGATTATGGGCTTCCCTCATCTCCTTATCACTAACTTCCAGCTCAGGGAGCTGGGCATCCTGAGGACAGCTGGTCTTCATACTGAAGACTGAGGCAAAGAAGGCATTAAATACCTCTGCCTTTTCCTCATCCCCTGTCACTACACTACCCTCTACTTTCAAAGAATGATGGGGACACTGCTTGACCCTTGGCCAGATCAAGTTCTGGCTGAGCTTTGGCTGTTCTAGTCTCTTCCCTACATGACAGTATCTTTGTGCTAAAATTGACCTGAATCTTCATTCACTTCAATCAGGTGGAATGTAGTGACAAAGACCTTCACTCTGGAGTTTATGGTGGTTCAGTACATGAGGCCATGACAGATCTCATTGCTCTAATGGGTAAGAAAAAACAGGTTTCACTGAATGCATTTAAAATGGGAGCAAGAACCATCAAAGCATGAGTGAGTTTGCAGTGAGGGAGTTGCTAAGGACTGTTTGCAGTAGCAAAGCAGTGACCAGTGAAATGCTGCTTGCCAGGTATGCAAAGCTAATGCCTTAGATACAGAAATATGGTGAAGGTCTTGCCAAGAAGTTGTCTATCTACTCTTAGCTTTCCCTAAAGTCTTGCTGCAAACTTGCATGTTAATTAAATCAGCTGTCTTCTCAGACACTGCTGTGGATATATTGAACTCTTTGGAAATCCTACCTTCAGACAGCCAACAAAATGTAGCAGTAGAATTAAATACAGTAGCAAGCAAGTGCACATTTTGGGTGAAGACAAATTCTTTAAGTGTTTTCCATGCTCAGTGCTGCATGCTTTGGGAAATAGAAGTCTGAATTTCATTACATTTACAGCGTTTTCAGAAGGCCAAGACTTCTATTTCCCAAGGAAAGTGTTCCCAGCAATGACATCTTGTATCTTCTGGTTGAATACTGATATTACGTGCTTCTTGTTTACAGGTTCTCTTGTAGACAAGAAAGGGAAAATCCTCATCCCAGGTGTTAATGAAGCAGTGGCACCTGTTACTGATGAGGAGCTGGCATTATATGAGAAGATTGATTTTGACCTGACAGAATATGCAAAAGATGTAGGAGCAACAAGACTCCTGCATGATGCAAAGGTGTGCTGCACTCCTCCTCTATCCTGTCTAGATCAAGCTGTCTATATTAGTAGGAGACAGAAACAATGCTTCTGTGGATGTGTGTGTAGTTACCAAGTAATTTATTAGGCAGAGGATTCATCTGATGTCCTCAAAATGGTGAGAATACCTTGAAGATAATTTTGCCTACTGTACGGTTGACTGCATACTTAACACTGCAGAGGAACTGCAGTGTTAGGTGCTTGGAAACTTAGTCTAGGTTATCCCATGTTTAACTCAAGCAGTCTTGACCGCTCTAAATTTTCTCCTTACTCTGTGTAAGTATGTGCCGGTTTGGACACAAATCCAGGAGGAAACAACCCGAGAGGGGCATCTCTCTCTCTCTCTCCTGCCTGCCAGGCAAGCAGGCCTCGGCAGCACCTCCCCCACGGGTTCGGGAAAATAATTTCTCCAGTGAAAGTGAAAAAAACTATTTATTTAACAAAACAGAGTCCCCCCGCTGTCACGGAAAAAAAGATATTGAAACCCCCTCCCCTGTCCCCTAAAAGAGGACTATGGATTTTAGAGTTCTTTCTGTAGGTAAAACCTGCAGTCCTGAGCTGGGCCGGGCCGGCCAGGCAGGGTCCGATGATCCCCCTTGGAGGGTCCCGCCGAGCAGGTCCGGAGATGACAGCCGGTCTCAGATGAAAAGCAAGCCAAAAACAGTCTAAAAAGGAAAAGAAGCCACCGAGGCAGAGCACAGTCCCTTCTCCGCTGAAAGCCGAAGAGACTAGCAAGCAAAAGTCCTCCAACCAACCAAATGTGGTCAGAATCGGGAGAGAAAAGAATGCAAAACATTCTAGTTGCAAGGTCAAGCTAGCCGCTTTGAAGAGTTCTCTCGGCTTCTCTCTCCCCCCCTTTGCAACTTAAAGGTACACTAGAAATCAAGCAGGCGATGGGGAATACAGTAAGGTCATAGAATCACCCCAAGACAAAGTAGCATTTGAAACTTGTACAGAACTTTATCTAGTGTCATTCTCTTTATTGCTATTGCTCTATATTCTCTTTATGCTAAATAAGAATGTTGGCAGCTTTCCAGAGGTCAGATGACAATCCACAAAACATCTGATTTTTCTACATCTGTAGGAAGTTCAGTGGGTTATCAGAAAGCAGTTGGTCAGAGATGATTGCTCCTTAGGTGAGAAAAGAGCTTGAAACCTAGCTGTGCTGAATTTAAGGCTGACGTGCTAAATATCTTCCTAGACCTGGCAAACAAGGACTGTTTTCTAATCTATGAACTCGGCAGCCCAAATCTTTGAACAGTCTCAAGCTCAATAAACTCATGTCTAAAGTTAAATCTTCATCCTGGGAGCTCTCCAAATGAATGCTTTTAACAGCATTGAATCTTACAAGGTATGGGTATTACATGCTAATTTTAAAACCCTAGATGTAAATACATCTCCTGTCATAAAAAGCAGACACAGGTGTTGTAAAAGGCAAGTTTACATGTTCAGATCTGTCTTCTGTCCTAGTACTGTCAGGAGGAGACTTCAAATTTAACTCCAATAGGTATAAGTAACAATTTATATCCTCAGCCTTGTCTTTATATGCTCAGGTTTATATCAACTGGGAGCACACAGGCTTCCTTGCTTAGCCTTGTCCTTTAAAGTAATGGATGAATTACAGCTTGGATATAAGGAGGAGCTGGCGAGATGTTCTTTGTGATACTGAATTGAAGCTGTTCAGTCCTAGGTAAAATGAAATTCCAGCTAAGGGACTTCTAAGCTGCATACATTCAAGAAGGGCTTTAGGGCTAAGGGGAGAGAAGGGAGAGAGGGCTGTAACTTCCAGATGAGAAGCAAATGTGCTTGAGAGATTTGAACTGTGACAGCTATGTTTGCTTTGAGAGAAGATTGGGGGCAGGTTGTACCTGGAAAAAAATAAACTTGTAACATAAAGGACACAATTTTGAAGTCTCCTGCATTTCTGCAGTGAAGTTCAGGCTTGAGACACTGTACCTGTGTCTGCACAGGATAACTCCACAGCTGCACTGAATTCAGGAACCAGCGTAATGAACAGCTGTGTCCGAGGTAACAGAGGAAATGCAGGAAGTGTACCTGGAAGGCAGTGGTGGTCAGTTTAATCAACCTGGTGTTCAGGCTTGTTAGCTGATGATATAAAGAAAAGCATGCTGTAAGCCTCAGTCTGAGCAGTGGTGAGGCTTTTAGAAAATGTGAGCTTAAGCACTGTCCTGGTGGTGAAGGCACCTGCCTGTCCTGAGGCACTGGGAATTAAAGTTGTCAATGCTCCTTACAAAGTGCTTGAGCACCTTATAAGTGTTGCTTGTGTCCTTATCAGAAGCAGACTGGTCCTGTCCCATAAGTTCCACAGAGCTAGGAGAGAACCAAACTAGAACTGCCGAGTCTCTTGAGGTGCTGAGAACCAAGCTGTTGTATCAAAATGCGTGCTTAATGGGAGCAACAGCTTCTGAGTGGTCTTCAATGAGCTGCATTTCTGCATGGGAAGAAGCACTGTTTCCTGCAAATTCTTTATTAGGTTGAAGAAATCATTAGTTTAGGGAACTCTGTCAAACTTCATGTAACCTTGCAGCTTTCTCTTTGCTTCCACAGAGAGAGATCCTTATGCACAGGTGGAGATACCCTTCCTTGTCTCTCCATGGAATTGAAGGAGCCTTCTCAGCCTCTGGAGCCAAGACTGTGATTCCTAGGAAAGTGATTGGCAAGTTCTCAATCAGACTTGTGCCAAACATGACTCCTGAAGAAGTCACAAAGAATGTATGTTGAGATGGATTGCTGCTATCCAAACTAGTGTCTCTAAACTTCTGTTCACCTTGCCTTGGGGGAAGAGTTGTTCTGTTTTCTGAAGCAGTTCTGTTCATTTGCTTTCCTGCCATCTTCCCTGTACTGTACCTCAACACAAGATAACTGAAGGAATCCTGTGTAGTGCCCAGTGGGCTGCAGGGGTCTGATTACCCAGTTTCCCTAAACTCAAAGGGGCTTAGGAGTAAATGCTAACTTAATTGTAGAGCACTTGGACTGCCAGAAATGCATATTTAAAAGGAGCTGTGTTTGACATACTGGCTAATTGTTCTACAATATACTGTTAATTTGCCTAAAGAAGCTATTCTGACTTCAGAGCAGAGACTCATTGGACTACTATAAAGTAAGAGCAGTAGGAAAAGTATTGCTGCACAGTTGTAATGACCTGCAAGTCCCCAAGATGCTTTTAGAATATGAACTTTGCCAGTGCTCATACAAATGCTGACAGTAGATAAGATGATTCAATCTTTCTTACAGGTTGAAAACTACTTGAACAAGAAGTTTGCAGAGCTGCAGAGCCCCAACAAATTCAAAGTGTACTTAGGCCATGGTGGAAAACCCTGGGTGTCAGACTTCAACCACCCCCACTACATGGCTGGTAGAAGGGCCATGAAGACAGGTCAGTGGGTTTTTCACTTGGCATTGATAGGATTAAAAAGATCTTGTTCCAGCGCCTCAAGAAACACTGAGGAGGTCTTGTTCGCTTAATATTTTGTGTTCTGCACGTACATCTAATAACTTTGGCTCTCTGGGTAAGAAAGCATGTCATGAACAATCTTTAAACTCAAATCTGAGGTACAGGAAGGAAAGATACTGGAGATCAAATTCATTTCTACTGTTCTGGGACCAGTTTGTTAGTATGGTGTTGCCTTTGAATAAGGATGAGACTGTCGATTAAATCACCTGCTAAGCCAAATTAAGTGAAGTTTGGTCATCACAGCACCCCTCTTAATTGGTTTTGCTAGATTGCATAGGGCAGCTAGAGCAAATCTAATTTGTGTTGGAGTACAGACAGGCCTTCAAATGAAGTGTTGGTGTGTAACTGAGGTGACCTCTGACGGTGACAGTACTCCAGTGCTAACAACTGTGCGGGGAAGCTCTGTGGTTCTGTGGCCTTTGCAGTCTGGCTGATTTGGCCAGGGCCTGGTACAGATGGGTACTTGATGGCTTAAATAAGGACTTGTGGAAAAAAATACAAACTCCAAACTGACTAGACTATCACTTTTCTAGTTTTTGGAGTTGAACCAGACCTGACAAGGGAGGGAGGAAGCATTCCTGTTACCCTCACTTTTCAAGAAGCCACAGGCAAGAATGTCATGCTTCTTCCTGTTGGAGCTGCAGATGATGGTGCCCACTCTCAAAATGAAAAGCTAAATAGGTAAAGAGAATATTTATTCCTGTGCCAGGGTGGGTTTACTGTGGGTCTTGGCATGTATTATGAAAAACACCAAGAATTGAGCTCTTGCTTTTGTTTAATTCTCTGGATGGCAAAGTGCCATCCTCCCCAGCAGAGAATGACTGACTGGTTGGGTAACTACTTTGTAGCTGAAGGTTGATTTCTAGATTGATACACTTGAAACCACAAGCAGGTATTATGCTGGTCTCTGAGCTTGACTACCCCCTCCCCCAAGGGTGGAGTTTCTGTCTTGCCAGCGAGGATGTAGCGGTTTGGGGAGTAGTGCCTGTTGCCTGCAGCACCAATTCCTGTAGTTTGTCGTGTGCATAGGACTGATGTGTGGGCTTTGCAAATAGGACATCTGCTAGAAATACAGCTTAGTGAAGACACTGCTAAAGGAAACTCTCTTCTTTGCAGGTACAACTACATCCAGGGGGTGAAGATGCTTGGTGCATACCTCTATGAAGTTTCCCAGCTGAAGGACTAAGTTAGACACCTCACCTTCTGGTTTATGGATCAGAAGTCTGAATTTTCTTGCAAAATGTCATCAATTACCAAGTCTTATATGGCTCCCCTTTTCTACCAACACTCCACTGCTTTGGTGGGAGAGAGGGAAGTGGGCAGTTCTACTTGACAAAGAACATGATGTACCAAAAATACTGCCCTAAATACTTACTTTAAATGAACAGACTATTCCTTAACGGGTCAGCAGTCCTGAACTGCATCTCTGTCCCCTCTGTATCACTTCAGTTTGCTGTATTCATCTACTTTTCCTGTAAATCAAAAGGAATGGTTTACTCTCAGCCACAGCAATGGCAGAACTTCCAGCTAATTTAAGGTTCTTATTCCTGGGTATGTCCTGGAAACAAGTAGTCAAGATTATGGGGTGACACTGGAATGTGCTCAAGCTATAGTGAGACATCTGTCTTTGCCGACTGAGTGATTTGGAAGAGCAGTTTGTCTCTTGCAGTTTATGCCTGCCTGCAGGTTTCAATTTACAGGGAATCAGGTTGTAACAAATTTCACTGTGGTAGTTACTACTGGCCGTTTTTGTAAAGCTGCCTTTGTACTACCGAAAAAGAACAATAAATCATGCTGTAGTTTGGCTCTTGGTCTCTAGGGTTTAAATAATGGCTTGGGTGGGAAAGCAACTTTGGGAACTTGGGAGGGACACTTCTGTGGCTGTAATGGCAGATGAGCAACATGGCTACACAGGCTATATCTTGTGGGAATCCAAATTTTGATTCCTGGGCTCTGGCTCCGTAGGAACTTGTTGACTTGAAGCAGATGTTGCAAACTTCAGCTGTTCTGAGAGAAAATGAGCTCAAAATGTTTCATTTTGGCTCTGTAAACCATGTCATCACACTGTAGCATAACTGATAATACTGCAAGAGAGTAAATGGAATTTGTAGGCATAAATAGGGAGAGAAGAGATCACTTGTTGCAACTACTACTGACATCCAACTTCAAACTGTCTGCTGGATACATTAAACTCCAAAACTTTTATTATCTCAAAAAACTCCAGAAAAAACAAACCTCTTACATGATTGCTATCTGAACTGGACTGGGCTCCCTGATTCTGAATTACCTGACCAGCACTGGCAGCCTAAAGCAGGTAACTGTTTCAAGTGATGGTGCTTTGCTCTCAGAGCATGGTACAGTCCTGTGTCCTGACACAGGTCAGCAGCATGGGATGATTCCTCCCTTGAGGGGCAGAAGGCAGGAATATCTTCTCTACCTAGTTTTCACTGTTGCTTGATCTGGAGACTTAACAGTGGAGAGCTGTTGGGCTAGGGAGTCTTCTGGTCTCACTGAAGCTTGTTTTGGTTTTTTTGGTTTGTTGTTGAAGTTGATGGCTGGAGATAATCTGGTACCATTAACCCTTGCCCTGGTACAGTCAGACCATCCTGTGTCAGTACTTGGGAGCACTGAGCACAAACACTGGGGAGTGAATGTTAATGAATTTTGTTGTGAACTATATTCAGAAAATAGGTGGAGTTGTCCTATTGCATTTGTAATAAATTTCTTGAGAATCAGTTAATTGGCTCAAGCTCTGCACTGCAGACACTGTATCAGATCCTATACTTGCTGAATGAGTACAGCATGGCAGAGTTGTGAAGGAGGCCCAAACAGAAGAAAGAGTGTCAAGGGGTTTGTAGAAAAGGCTGAGAAGCAGATACTGTTGAATATACAGCAGAAATATTTTGGCATGGGGAGAGTGCCAGAACCCTGTGAAAAAAGCATTAAAATAGGACTTTAGCCCAAGCAACATACAGGGGCCTATTTAAGCCCATGGGAGTAGGTTGCTACAGTAATCAGTGCTTAATGAGATTTAATGGGACTTCAGATTTCTTTAGATGAATAATTTCAAATTCAGAAAGCATCAGTATCTGTTAGCTTGCTACAACAGGGCTTGCTTTATCTGTAACCTGTCTTGTCCCTGCAGAAGGTGACCACAAAAGCAGTTGTACTCGGCCTCAGTGAACAAGGCAGGCAGAAGGGACTAGTGGTGCCAGCTTATTTCTGTGGCCTGTGTGCTTCAGACCTGGCTCCTTGAAGACTTCTCGTTGCAGAGAGCTGGCTTGCTGCATCCATGGATGCTTGTGCGTGGTGTGAAGAGTTTGCTTGGCCCAAGTTGTTTGAATAACAGCACAGAAGTCTGACATGACAGAAAGTGTGAGCCGATCATGAAAACCAAAATGCATCAGTGAAGCACAGACCCTGACAACCCCGGCTGCTGGGTGTGCAAAGGCCACTTGGCATTTCCCACACAGAACTTCGCAGCGTTGCTTTACCTGTTGAGTTTGAAATTGGGACATCTCTTGATCAGTGGCATGTGGCTGTCAGCAAGTCTAGTTTGCTTGTACTTCCACTTCTCCCATTCCAAGAATGGAGAAAAATCTAGAACATGGATTTTACAACTACTTGTTCTCAGGGTGCAACTACTGCAAAACTGAGAAAGCGGACTGGTGCCCTCATTGCTCACTAGATTTCTTGTGTCTTAGCAAAATCCATGACAATGCATCTTGATATGGAATATGCACTTAAAAGAGCAGCTGGAGTTATTAAAAGCTATTATCCCTAAATAAGCCCTAAGTGCCATTTAAAATGTGATTTTTCTTTATTTTTTTGTGTTCTGGGCAACACAAGCATGCACATTAAAACACAGCCCTGGTTTTCAACTATGATGCAATCCATTTCAGGCTCATCCAGCACAATATTTCCTAATTTGAGACTGTTTTTCACTTGCAAAACAGACTTTGGTTTAGCATAATGAGTTTGGATGCACTAACTAAATCAAAACTTGAAGAGCTTCAGCTTTGTGATCTTGACCTTAAAGCAATGTGAAGAGTGGAGATAACATAGAGCTAATCTAGATAAAGTATTCCAGTTTGTTCATTCTGTTAAACTACTAGCTCGAAAACATTAGCATTTTTTCCATGTTATCTGAACTCATTCAATTAAAATATAATAGATTCATGTGTTAAATATGCATTTACATTATGAGGCATCAATCTGAATAAATTGCCTTCCTGATAATTAATAAAGTTACACAGGGAATTTAAATCACTCTTCAGAGAATCTTGGGCTACCCAGGAAAGTTTAGTGGGTAATTTTGATTCTTGTCCCTTGCTAGCTCGATCATACCATTTTACATCATGAGGTTAGGTTATGACAAGCCCTGAATGCTGAGACATGTTTTTCTAGTACTTTTAAATATTCATTTTTCTATTAATTTTGCATACTCTTAGTGATTCTGAGATTTCTTGAGGAAAACTTAAGATGCATGCCAATGAAATAGGCCTGGTAATGCTCAAGCAGCAGTATGCAGTGTTCTCCTCTCTGTGCAGGCTTTTTCTTCTCATAGAGGCAGCTCATGGTCCTCTTACGTTTCTGCCCTTTAGATTGAAAAATGCAGTAACGAACACAGTGGAGCAGCTTTTTTTTCACTGTTACTGTGCTGTGCTTGCCTTTGGAAAGGCAGCTGTCCTGTATAATTCCACTGGGATAACCACCATGTAGTTACTCTCCGGGATATCTGTATGTACTGGGGTTGTGTGGAAGGTTCTGGGCAGGGCTACAGGAGTGGCTGCTGTGAGGAGCTGCCAGAAGCTTCCCTGTCCAACAGAGCCAGTGCCAGACGGCTCCAAGGCAGACCCACCACTGGCCAAGGCTGAGCCCTTCAGTGACTGTGGTAGGACAATATAACTCAGAAGGGAAAAAAGCTACTGCACAGAAGTAATTGCAGCCAGAGAAGAGAGGAGTGAGAGAAACAGCCCTGCAGACACCCAGGTCAGTGATGGAGGGGGAGGAGGTGCTCCAGGTGCTGGAGCTGAGATTCCTCTGCAGCCCATGGAGAAACAACATGTGATGAACTGACTCTCTCCCTGCACCTCTGGGGTAAAGGAGGTAGAGAACTGAGAATAAAGTTAAGCCTAGGAAGGAGGGAGGAGTGGGGGAGGAAGTTTAATAGGTTTATTTCTCATTATCCTACTCTGATTTGATTGGTCATAACTTAATTTCTCCAAGTCGAGTCTGTTTTGCCCATGATGGTACCTGGTGAGGGGTCTCTCCCAGCTCTTATCTTGGTCCATGAGCCTTTCATTATATTTTCTCTCCTCAATCCAGGTGAGGAATGGTGTGATAGAGCAGTTTTGGTGGCCACTTAGAGTCCAGCCAGAGTCAATCCCTGATGCTATTGCAACACTGCACAAATTTGACCCACTGCGCAAAATGCCAAAATATTTGAAAGTGAGATATGTTAAATTATTAGATTCTCAGAAAATCTTCTAGAGATGATGCTGTGTTGGCTGTTGCTTGTGAAACCATGTGCCCCAGAGTTGTCAATCACAGTCCACTGGTCTGCACTGAAAGAGCCTTATTAAAGTTGAAGTATTCATAAGCAATGTGTATGAATAGTATTTAAGGCAGGGTCCTTTCAAGGCTGCTGCTACTGGCTGTGTGTATATAAATAAAAACATGTATAAAAATGCTAAATGTGTTCATGTAAAGGTGAATCTTTGGAGGACTGCTTCCTTGCTATTTTGGACAGACTAACTTAATGGAATTGCAAATACGAGCTGTTAATCTATGCAAAATTGTAGCTAATTCCTTAATTCCAAGATAGATACTAAGATATGAGATGAAATTAAATATGACATTCTTGAAGTACTTAGTGGATTTAATGTTGATGTAGTGAATGGTGGGGTCAAGGTTAGATTTGAGAATAAATGCTGTGTTGCCTTGGGCTGTTTTAAATGCTTGTAGGTAGAATTTTGAGATTCTGCTGCTTAGTTTCAAGAATACCTATTAAATGCTTCCTTAGACTAGTAGAAAGCAACAATATAAGTAAACTAAGTGCTAAAGTAGTACAGTGGCTGCAAAAGACTTTTGAAAACTAGAATGCTGTAAAATTTCTATTTATTTATTTATAAATATGCCTTTGATAAGGTGTTGTATTAGTAATGGGTTGACAACTTTTTCTCTTCCATTATCAACTGTTTAGCAGTGCATCATTAGAAACCTTTTAAACATAAAAATTATATTTCTTTTGATGGATTTTTAATAGTACATGCAGAGTACAGAATACCTGCCCTTTGCTGCCTCACATATTCTCTGCTATTGCTGCTGTTTCTGCTCCCCCACTCCTATTTTTCCCAGTCATTCACATGAGGGGAACTAATCCTGCAAGGGGAACCCAGGAATTTTCCTAGGAATACTACCAGGCTTTCTCTGTACAATGTGATAGTTACAGGTTGACTGGATTGAGTCTCTTCTACTTTTTGTATAAAAAGTGTATTTCCAATTCTAGCATGGGAGCTGCTAGGAGGTAGTGACCTTCAATTTTACTCTGCAGTTGCCTCTGCAGTAGCTTTCAGTTTTTGGAAGTTGGCATACCATTATAACAACACTAAATAGAGTGGGAGAAGGCAACTTTTTGTTTCCAAATTCCTCTCCCTTAACCTGTTTACTATTTGAGTGAATAGCAACCAGTGAAAATTTGGGCAGAAGAGCAGCTATATCTGCAAATCCACTGGAAAATAAAACTTTTTAATTTGTGGAAATGCCAGAAGTTAAAAGCATCAGACAAAAGGCAATTGGAAATGGTTCTAGGCATATCTCTTTAGGTTTTCCTATTGTGTTGAACACTTATCTGCAGGATTGTAGTTCAAAGCTGCAAGAATACAATAGAAATTCAAAATACAGTAGAGTCTGCATGTCATTTTCAGGAACTGGTTGTCAAACAGAGAATTAATACAAAGAAAGAAAAGATTTATTTCTGCACAGCTTTGAATCTTGTTAATATTTCCAAAATATCCTGTAATATGTTGCCAAACATATCCGAAACTTTTGTACAAGGAGAGGCAGTGCTGCTTGTGATTATTTTAAGGCAGTTTTAATTTGGACCAGATGGGTTCAGGAATACAAATCAAGAAGGGAGAAGACTGCATCAGGAACTGAGGCACACAGGGCTACCAATTCTGTTGCCTGGCAACAGAATTTCAGTATAAAGATGTGAATAAAGATACCTTGAATGTGGACAGGCTTGGGAGAGACACAGGTAGAGAGCAGGTCTCTGAAATGAACTAAAGGACTTCATGAGACAGGTAAAAGTGAATGTATAAATACATGTTCCTGGAGAATGGAGAGCCAGAATTCGTTAGGTTCCAGTCTTTAATCTGCTAATGTTCCTTTGCACTGATCTGGAAATCATATTTAATGGAATTTGGCTGGTTATGAATTTTAAGTTTGTAGAACTGCATCTAATTTTTGGAAGCTTTTCTTGGAGTTGTCTGACACTCATAGGTGATTAAATTTCAACCTCGAGACCAGTTCAGAAATAATTTTTTTAAGTTCATAGGAGTTTTGAGGAAGGGATTTGAGAAATGGAAAAATAAAATTTTGTTTTTAACTGCAGATAAGTTCATGCATTGACTGGTTTAAAAAAGAAATACACTAAAACGTAGAAAATGTATCTGGGTGGGGTTTTTTCCCATGGAGTATGGGAGCACCAGATTAACTGAGTATTAAATTAATAGAAAACTATACTGAATTACATTGCCCACTCTGTGGAAGTGTTCCTATAGGATATGACAGGTAATTGAGTCATCAACATAAAATATTAGTAATTAAGATGATACATTTCATTTTCTTAATGTGCTGTAGTTCCACATCTGTCTACGTGCAAATATGACACAGATTTAGTGGGACATGGCAGTCACCTTGAAGCTGTGCTCAGTAGCAGCTGATTAGCATTATCTGTTCCAAATGTAAAATAAGTTCAGCTTCTCTGACCTCATTAGAGGGAGCTGAGAGCGCCTCAGTAATAAATGCTCATCTAGCTTCTTCCAGTAATTTGATTTATATGGAAGAAATTTTTAATGACACATTCCCTGCCACTAATAAGCCAGCAGTCCTTACGGATGTAGAAGAAAGATCCTGAATATAATTAGACTTAGCACTAAAAATTAAAACGGGGGCTCAAATAGGAATTTTTTTTTTTCACTAGCACACAGTCTGTAATACAGCTGTCTTTTCACCTGCTTGTATTCATAGACATCAACACAGAAGTAAGGCTAATTCATCCAGAAGTGCTTGGTAATCTGTTTGTAAACTTTGATATATGCACCTGTTTGCCTTTGAATTTGAATTACTAGAGTCTGTGCCCATCAAAAATAATTATCATTCCGGCACTAAATAAGACTATTAGTCTTATTTTCTATTGCTGAATAGAAAGAATTTGGTTGATAAAATGACAAAGTGGTCTATGAACTGAGAGGCTGCTTCTTTATGTTTGGGTCTAAATCAAAAGTAGAGCAGGTGGTGAATTGAAATTGCGAAATATTCAGAAACTTACTTGCTTTATAATAGAGCAAGATGGTAAATTTTAATTTCACACACTTTCCGTAAGATTGTAATGCAAAAATACGCATTGCAATCAGACTGTTCCAAATATAATCTTATCTCTGTTGATAAAAATTAATATGTCACCCTGAGTCCTTTAAACCTATCAAGTTAATCTACAACTCAAAACTAACAAACAACAAAATGATATAAAAGCCTCTTCTGTAGTCTGTGATTAGGGAGAATCGGTTACTTCAGGAAAGACAAGTATATTGGCAAATGATGCATAAACTCATAAGCTTGGTCTGTCACTTATTTTTCACAGATATATCAATATTCAGAGTTTTCAAGATGGCAGAAGCAAAAAGTGACTTAGATCTTACTATTAGCAAAGGAATACACCAAATACCAAAAAGCCTGCTCCCTAACCCTCTTATTTCAGTACTTGAAGTGTCACATGTCACATGGATAACATCCATTTATCTTTCAGTTTAAAGATCAAAAATTCTCTTTGTGTTTTTGCAGTGCTCTGAATTGAGAGCTTGATCCTGCTAAATCTATTAGTCGGTTTAGGGCCCAATTACTAGTCACAGGAACAAATGAAAACTTCAGATAAGATGACACCATGCTGAGATAATTCAAAAGCAATCAGTCACACTACTTCAGGCTTTTTTTTGTTTTTTGAAATGTGGCTCTCTGAAAACTATTTATGAGGAAAAGAAAAAAACACTCTTTTCTTTTTTTTTTTTCCCTTTACTTGCACAGTTCACCTAAAGCCTCAACTGTGTGAGATGAATTATCTTTCTAATATCTCCATAGAGCATTTTCTCCCCTCCCAGGTAAAATAGAGCAAGTCTAGGTAGATAAAAGACATGTTTACTTGTGGCTGGGAAGGCTGCACACAGATGAAGGATCTGACATCTCTGACACCTTTGTATTCAGCTGAGATCGCTCACAAGGTACTAACTGGATGGTTTGGACTCTTTAAATCTATCATGTTCCAGAGTTAGATTTTTCATTATGAGTTCTTCATGTAATTTCTGCTTTGGAAATAGACATATGTGCTGCTTCTAGCAATATTTTCAGTAATAACTTTTCCTTTACCCTAGTTGTGAATGATCAGACAGGTAAAAGCAGACTTGCTGCAAGTGGAGAAACTGAGGCTGACATTATAAACACATTAGTACTTCTCTAAATGTGACAGAAACCGGGTCCATTTCATGATGGCATTATCTTCGGTTCTCTGTACTAAATTACCTGTGTGGGAGGTTGCATATGTTCCTCAGATCGCTTTTTGTTGTGGGAATATCCTTGCCCAGCCAGTTTCCCTGTAGGTATTAACACGAAAACAAACTATCCTAAACTCTATCGCCTTAATGAGGAAAGGCACCATGGGAAAGTAAAGGGACATCAGAATACATTTTTTTGGTTCCTGTGTGCTTTTCTGTAATCTAAGATACTGACTTCTGGCACAAGATATAAAAAGAAAAAAGGCTAATTATTTTCATTTTTGTATTCTGATAAGGAGGCATAGCAAAAGAACACAGATATTGTGGGTTTTCCACATAGACAAGAAGTGAAAAAGTGCTATGTTTAAATTTTGAGTGTTTCTTTACAGGCAGTTTGTACGCAATTGCATGTCATAGATTGAAATTCCCAGTTGAACTTAAAGACCTTTTCCAACCTAATTGTGTGATTAAAGGATATCCAGCTCTACCACTGACTATGTCTGTCCAGCACACAGGAAACAGCCAAAGAATACAAGGGGGTTGCACCAATTAATGAGAAACAAAAGCAATGAGTGTGTCAGACTGGTGGGTTTGTGGTTAAGAGTCAGAGTTCGAAAACCTGGAGTTGTTTGTTTAGGCTGCCCAGTAGCACTCTGGTACTAGGGAGGGCTTTGAGAGATGATCAGTTTGGAATGAGCCTTTGGAATGTCTGGGGAGCTTGGAGCAGTGCCTGTAGCAATGCACTGGAAGTGGTTCCTTGCTATGACCAGCTCTGCAAGCCAAGGCAGCAGCTGAGTGCTGCCCTAAAGCTCAACCTGGCACAGTGTGCACAGCCCAGCACCTTCTCTCCGAGGTAAGTGATGATAACCTTGTATTTTAGGGGCCTGATCAGGAACCTCTCACTAAAAATAGTTTAACTAAAGCCTGTGATAGTGTTACTCATCTAGAGCACCAAAAGTCTCATGACTCAAGCAACCATCCAGGCAATATGTATCCAAGATGCTATTCCCTCCCCAGCCTTCCCCTTGCGCATCTTGTAGGAAAGGGTACATGGATTGTTGCAAAAGGGGAGAAGATGCTTTTCTTCCTGGTCAAGCTGTGCTGCCCTTAAAGACTGGCTTCCAGGCATGAGGACAGGAGCACGTGGTAGAACTGCTCTTCTAACAGCTGTTTGTGCACTTCACATGTCAAAGCTAATGACTTAAACGCATTTTTAAATATTGTCATGGGACTTCCCCTCTTTCTCTATTTTAGTTCACAGAAAAACTTAATTCCCTCTGAAGTGCAGGGAGTGAGGGGATACAAACTTTATGCATCTTCATGAACTATCTCAAATTTTTCAACCAAAATTTCATAATTTAAATAAGGATTTAGGCACTCAGTGTGGGATTAACGGCTTATATCCAAATCAGTGATTTGCACAACTGTCATTTTCTTAGATGTTAGAAGCTATTAAAAAAAATTAGTTCTAAATGTTTGATTTTCTATAGTACTAAAAATGAAAAGCCATCATTGCCTTTTAAGCCATGTCAAAGCACATGCTACAGTTTTGTTGAAAGGCCTTTGAATATATGAGAAACTTCTCTGCTTGAAAAGACTGTAACAAAGAGAGTAAAAATACTTGTCTGTAGGGAAAGAGGGGAATGAGTAGAGAACTACTTTCCAGAGAAGTTGTAATTAAGTTTATAGCAACTCAATTAAAGAGCCTGATCCACTAGTTGTGCATCCACCTTGGTTGTTAGCAGGCTCAGCGCCTGTGTGCAGGTGTTTAATTAAGATGTCCAGATATGAACCAGTTGTCTAACCAAATGCTCCAGTCTTGTAATTATCAGTCTTTCTGTTTTTGTTGAGGTGCTGTTGCATTTTTCACAAAAAGGCCCATTGCTTATACGAGGTGCACAACGTGTAAGTGGTGCAGAGCCCTGGTTCAGTGGGCATTTCCTCTGGGCTCCTGAGGAAGGTGCTTTACCCTTGTTATAGGCAGTGGGACTTTGATAGCAGAGATGTGCTATGAAATAGCTGAGGCTCCTCCTTAAGGGGGTCACAGTCACAAAAGCTTTGCAGTGGTAACATCTGTTAACAAGAGACAACGCTATTGTGAGTGTGTGTATATATATTCATATATGTATAAACAGTGGGTTCTTTTATTTTTCAGATATTTAAGCTTAAGAAAGTTTATATTTAAGCTATTTTTTTGCATTTAAGCTTAAAAGAGCTTGTATTTGTCAAGAGAAGAACCTCCGCTTGCTTTGGCCTTCTCCCAAATACACTTCAATGACAGGAGGACTGCAATGGAAAAATACTCCTAAGCCTTTCTTGAGAGGTTGTGGCTCCTGGGACACCCAGCCAAGATGCAGAAATCAGCGAAGTGTCAAACTGAGTTAACTTTGTGGTACTCCTGACATGTGCCTTGAAGGACACCATGTACAGCACCACCTCAGTGACTCGTGCCCTGACTCTGCCAATTCCTGGACCTCACAGAAAATTGGGAGGAGGCAGTATGAACGGCTGCATAAACAAAGTGCTGCACGGTTAGTGTCACCTTTACTCTGTGAGCCTAAAAAGCCAGTCTCTGATGTGTCTGTTTGGAAATGACTGAATTATCAGATGGATAAAAGCCTCACCTGTAAGGACAGCATTAATCATCCCTAAGGAACACTGATGCTATTTGGCTGAGAAAAGCTGTCTGAAGGATATCAAGATGGGAATAACCTCTTGCCTTCATTTCAGTGTGATTAATATCTGAAAATATTTTGCTTAATCATTAAACCAAACGAATTTACAATGTTGCTTTTGGAAGAATTGGGCAGTCTCCTATCTCAGCACCCACAGCAGTGTACTGGAATTGGCACTGGGCAAGAACTTGTTTGTTTCTCTTAGCACTTAAAGCCTGCATGCTTGGAGCTCTGGGTACACAGAAGCTGCTCAATGAGCCACCAGGCAGTGAGAGGGCTCCGTGTCATTGCTCTTCCTCCACAGAGTACCTCAGATCTTTGTGGCCCTGCTCCTGGAAGGTGCTGAGCATCATTTCTCCGTACAGAGGATAGTCTGCAGCCACCTGTCCTTGTGAAGCATCTCCTGCCTGGGTAAGGGGACCTTTTCTAAGTCAATCTCCTTCCACTGACATACCCAGGTGTGATTATTGACATCCAGGTAACAACTACTAAGTCAGGTCTTGGGGATCTTTTCTGTTCTACCAGCATGATCTCACTTCACTGTTGACAAGCTCTCACAGTGGACAATATTGCTTAACTTGTGTTTTGGCATCAGCTGTGATTATCTCGAAGGATGGTGGCTGGGAAATACTCTTCTAACTGCAGTGGGAAGTGGGAAGGAGCAAAGCAGTAGAAGGGCTTGCTGCTGCTGCACAGGAAGTAGAAATATCTGTAAGGCAGAGAGATTTGGGGAACTGTGTGAAAGGGCCTCTCCATTCCACACCAATACTTCTAGGATGCAATGATAAGTTATATTAAAGGCATATATTGAGAAATGACAGAAAGCTGAAATAATAACCAGGTACCACTGATTATGACACGACAATATCATACCTGCTTTTCTGCAATACATTTTCAAGAAATGAAAAATAGCTGCCTTGAACTAGAGGTAGTTGCTTATAGAGTGACAGGTAGCATGAAAACCATCGTATCATTTCTCTGTCAATGAAATATTGCTCCTAACAGCATATTTCTTACATATTTGCTCACTCAAATTTAGGATTGTAATTATTTAAGATACCCTTTTAATTAAGGTAACAATTAAAGCATGCTATTTTTGCTGCAGTGCCAATGAAGCAAAGGCACCATCACTTTGTAACCAGGTGAGGGTGCTACACTCTGCCCTGAGGTAGTAAATAGAAACATGAGGTAGGAGACCATCTCTGTCCTAGACTGTTCACATTTTCGAAGCACATGAGAAACAAAGCGAGTGATGCTTTTCCCCCCCTTTATCCTATTGTTTTAGTTCTGCTCTTATTTTCCTTTAATCAGTCTATTTCCTCCTGCTTAAACACTTACTGTATCCCAAAGAGGACACTCAACCAAACTATTTGAGTTGGTTCTTTCATTTCTTGTGGTTAATAAGCTACCATCAAAGAGTGTTTTTATTAAAGAGATAAACCTGGCTACATTTAAAAATCCTTCTAAACAATGTTGGCAATGTTTATGATACACCATAAATGGAATAAGGACCATAACAAAATAAATCTCTTATACTGTGGACCTTAAACCTTGTTCCAAGTTATAGGTTATAAAATAAGGGGCAATTAGCAATGAAATACTAAGCTATAAAGTAATAATAGCTTTTTTTTTTCCATGATAGTATAGTTTCTCAGTACTATTATGCGATAAATAAACAAATAGTTGAATGGATCTACTAGATATAGTAGATCTATTTTTAATCTCACTTGTACTATTCTAATTCAGGAATAACTCCAGTGTGAAACATTTAAAGCTAGGATAAATGAAGGCAGGATTAATGTAAAAATACAATTATTTAAAATAAATGCATATAAACATTTAATTCCCTCCATAAATTGCATTTCATTCACGAACAAGTTTTTACACATTAATCAAAGGAAAAAAATGTACTTAAAAAAAGGAAAAGTCTTTGTAAGGCTCTGAAACAGGACCTGGACCTCTCTTATTACTTATTACCTTATTATGCTTCTTACTGAATTTGACCATGTCGATAGAGATTCTTTCTAAATGGGCAGAGGACTTTAAGGGTAGAAATTTGTATGTAGACCCAAGCACCTAAAATTTACTACAAGTTCAGCAGTTCTCCCTTCTGCTATGGGAGATGTGGCAGCAAGCAGATGGTGAGGCTATCCATATCTAAGTACTGCACATCCCACAGTTCTTTCCTACAAACCTTTCTGCCATAAAACGAGCAAGAGCCAGCAGAGCTGTCTTCCCAGGAAGAACCTTTTTATACCCATGTTTATCTGATTGCAAACCAATTAGCAGAAAATTTTCTTAGGTAAACAGTGAATTACTCCTCCTCACTGGGCACAAAGGGCAGTACTAGTTCCTGGAAGAAAGGCTTTGCCTTAACAGAAATGTATCCTTTTCCATTTTTCAAGACAAAGCAAAATCCACCTTTTTTCTCTGTCCTCCAACATACTACTGTAAAGCAGCAACACTTATCAGCAATGATAAAGTGCTTTCTGGCACTGGGATTCCTGCTGGGATACTGGACTTCCAGGAGGAAAAGAAGATGGGAAAATTTCTCATGACTTGATGTGTTATTGATTTTGGCTATCCTGCTTTGATTATTGTATGATAGAGAGGCAGAAGTGAGCATCTAAACCCTAAATTAATCTTTAACTTAAAACTATATCTTCATTAACTGCAGAATTTATCAGTAAAATTGAGATAAAATGTCCCTGTTCTGCAAGTGAAAGAGGACATCTTTCCGGTTCAGGCTCTCATCATCAGCAACAAAGGCAGCTGCAAAGAGCACCTAGATATAAGGATGTTCTTTTTAAATATCATCTGTATTACAGCAAAACAGAACTGAAAAACAGGGTCTCACTTTTCCCACTACAGGGTTGGCTTGAGCATGGGCAGGGCTGGTCATTGCTGTTCTCCAAAACACCATCCAGGCAATTGACATTGCAACACTTTCAGATCTGACTGCTGGAAATAGCATTGGGTGTTGCAGTGACACCTGCCAGCAAGTGCAGACCTTACCTATGCTTCCCACCAGATATTTTCATTGCTGTTACACAGTCTATGGATTTGGATGATACTTCTTTAGTAATCTTCAAATGCAGTCAGGCGCTGTGAGCTGGCGTTCGTTCCCCTGCAGGTGTCTGGATCTCTGCAGCTCCTGGCTCGTTACAACAACAGTGGCTGCACCTGGTCGGGGCTGGGCTTGAGAACTGGCACATGAAGAGTTGTCACCCTCCTCCTCCAAGGGTCTCACTTACTCGTCTGGAGAGGTGACTGTGGCTTGTGCTCCTACTTCTGCCAAAGGTAGAAGTTGCCACTTATCAATGAATATTGTTAAAAGAAGTTAAAAAATAACCCCATTATCTCAGTTATCTTCCTCGTGATTGTTTTGAGGGAATGCTCATTTCAGTGGAGTCCACCATTGATTTGGTAAATTAGGTCCTACTGCCGTAAACATCTTTATCTCCTTTCATGTCAAATGTACTTTATGTTATTTGTAAACCAGATGAGTCCTGACTTTGTTTTTCTCTGGGGTGGTTGCAACCCAATGTTCAGTTTTCACTGGCACTCTCCCCCCTGTGCACACTTGAAACGCTGTGTTGCAGGGAAGGAAGCGCATGAAGCACACGCTTCAGGAGAGACAAGGAGGCCTTCAAAGCATGTTCAGGAGCTACTTCTCAAATGTTTGTAAGTTTAGTTGATATTTTATCAAAGAATCATCCTAGTTAAAGAATCAACATGGATTTCTCGTTAAATCACTGTGGAAGAACACCAAGTTTTCTTTTAACAGTGCTTAACGAGATGGGAGGAAGCGAGACACAAAATGTTCTTACTACTGAGGAAAGAAGGAAGAGAAAGTGCATAACTGACTGTCATCCATTATTTCTAAAAATAGACATACTATTTTTTTCTATAGAGCAGCAACTGCTCCTTAAAACGACATCAAATAAAATACACTTGACATTGAACACTGAAGTCTTTGTTTGATATCCTCCCCTACTTTATCATTCTTTCAAATAATTTTTCCGTGCCTCATGACATTGAGACATTTCAGCCTAGCCTGAAATCTTTCTCCAGCTTTATTAATCTGACTCCCTTTTTGACACAAGCTTTTCCAGTTGCAATCCAAACTCTCTTGAGCAGCACTGTCTGTGTATTAGCAGTGCTTTAACATTAAGAACCACCAGCTACTCCCCTCCCTCCCTCCTTCTACTACAGCAAAACACAGCTGCTACCTAATTTCTTGTTTGAATTATTAATATTTTGTGCACTCTGCTACTCGGTATCTCCTCACATTTGTTTTCCAAACTTTGCCAATGCTCCTTAATTTTGATTATGAAAGAAAGAATTTTTGTGAAGTATTTTTCTTGGAGTTTGATCTATTTTGAAAATATCACAGAAAAATTCCAAATATCCCTAGGATATTTTGCTTGGTTGGTTGGTTTTTTTTTCCTTCACAGCATTTTAGCTTCCTTGTTTCATTTTCTTAAACAGTTAAATGCTAATGAAACACGACAAAGACATACATCTCTTGTCTACATTTTCCAGGTCATTTGCACGTAACTGAGACAAAAAGAGAAAGATACCAGCACCACAGCACACATCCTCTGTTAAACCAAGCAGCCCTTTTGTGATTCTGACATTAAAAGGTACGTGTTCATTCAAGTCACCATAAGGTGTCAACTATATATATAAATATATTCTTTTTTTTTTCAGTGAAATTGCATAGAATTCAGCAAAATTGAATATTTTAATATAAGGAGGGGAAATCATATGTGATGGAGACACTGATATTTAAATTCATTGCATGAGCTTGGTGCCTCTAGCAGCCATGTTCTGACCTCTGCTATCATCTTCCTTGTTCAAGTGTGGTATACCTAAAAGATCTATTTTGTACATAAGTGAATCTGAGAAGCCTGTCTAGTTTTCTGCAGTAAGGTTAAATGAGGGTGCATTCAGTGGCCTCTGTTGTAAATGTTTTACAAATTGAGGTTTCGAAATTACAAGGCAGAAAAATGAATGAAATACGTGTGAAACTGAGGCATCCAGCAGGCTTTGAGGTAAATGAAGATAATAGCCCTGATGTCTCTCTAGATGAACATCTGATTGAAATCCTGGGATCTCCTGACCACGGCAAAACTAGGTCTCATCCCACCTTTGGATGAATGCTCCCCATACAATTCTTATTCCTCTCACTTTCTTCTGAGGGTGCAGCACCTTGCACTTTTCCAGAGCCCCTCACAAATGCACCCATCACGGTCCCGTCCTCTCTTCAGCTCATGTGGGAACCAGCTCCCCTCTGCAAGACCCAGCTCCCAGGTGGAATACACTGTATCTGTCTAAAGGACCAGCTGAAGGTAAACTTTGCTCTCCTGGGACACGCTGCTGGCTAAAGTGAGACTGAGCAACATCGCACAAGCAGAGTCATTGCCTGGTCCCCCAAAAGCACACAGTGACAAAAAGAGAAGTAAACAACATAAATGGCCTCTGTGGTCAGCTTTTATCTAATGCTGATCATCTCCAAGTACCTTGAGCCCCTTTTGAACATGACCTGCAATGTCTGGGCTCAGATGCCCTCCTGTATCTACCCAGGCACTGCCCCAGCAAGCGACAGTGTCTTGTCTGTGCCAGAAAACTCAGGGTCCAGTTCACCAGGGTCCAGTTACCACCACCCCAGTCTGGGACTCATGGTCTTGTCTCCTCTGCCCTGTGCACTCTGGGAAGTCCTCCTGACCGTGCCTGTGGTCTGCACTCCTACTTCCTAGTGCCCACTGTAAAATAGGCTTCAGTTGCCAAATATTTGCAGTGACTCGCACAGTCTGAGGCCGGAAGAAATAGCCAGATTGGGGGTTTTAAGTTTAGGGTGCTTATTGCAGAATTCCTGCTCTTAAGCCTTACCTGCAGAAGCTCAATCCAAAGGTGACTGTAACCTAAATTATCAAAACCTCATTCTCTACCATGTCTTTGTTGCTAAATCCCAGAAGCTGCTTCATCTCATCTAAATTTTTTCCATGTATGCTTCAAAAATTCCTGTAATAATCACTTTTGCTTTAGGAAAAATTGCTGCTGCTGTGACTGGTGATGAAAATATTTGAAGGAGATTGTTGATTAGATCCACCTCTTTGGAGGTAAGGTTTACTGTTCTATGGAGAAAACAATGTGAGAAGAAAATGGTACTTTGACCATCACTTAAGGTTGGAGTTTCCTGTTTAAAAAAAAGTTTCTATACTTAAATAATATGGCTAAATTTAATCTCTCCATCCTAAAAAACACCTCCAAATTTGGATTTTCATGTCTTGGTTGACAACTCGTCTCCATAGCTGTGCTTTGCAGCTTCACTCTCCTGCAAAATCAGCATTTGGTCTCTTTCAGTACCAGTGTTTCCAGTGTCAAGAGATGTCAGAAACTGGACACTGGGAATTATATCTACAGTCAGGGGCCTTCTCAAAGCTTCACTTCAGAAAGTAAAGTAAACCATATAACCTTGCTTCTGAGGGAAGGTTGGAAAATGGGGCCCATCCTTCATACAGCCAGGATCTCCAGCCAAAGTGAATGTTTCGCTCATCTTGTTATCATGCTTGGGTTTTCAATCTTCCTTCTCTGTCAGAGAAACATAATTTATCAATATTACCATAGCCTATCACTTTAGCAATGCATCACAGTTAAGGAGTTATGGATGGACCTGCAACTATACCTTTTGTTACCAGTACAGAATACTTTTAGAATAAAAGCATTGGGTTTTGATCTTGGAGTCCATCCCATCACAGCCTGATACAGCAGCTGTTCTGAATTTAGCCCAACCAAGTATTTAACCATCCCAGGATGATTCTGCTAATACCAATTCAAGATACTACAGCAAGAACTTCAAGCAAACATGAAAGGAAAACTGGAGGAATAAGAAAAACACACTTTACAATCTTATCTTGTCAAAAAAAAAAAAAAAAAAGATGGCAGAGAGGTTTGCAGGTACTAAATGACTTCTGCACTTATCAAGGGTTTTAGTATTGACACTGTTCTTATTCAACCACAAAAGCTATTTGTTTTCTAATACTCTCCAGTGTCAGGCTTGTTTTCCCTTATTCACGTAAAATGCGGAATGTGTGTAAATGAATACATTTTTCTGCCTTCTTCTGGCAGTCTGGAGGCAAAATCATGTCCTGGGGTGCAGCATCACCAGCTGGGCAAGGGAGGGAATTGTTCCACTCTGTTTTGCACTGGAGTGGCCTCATCGTGAGTGCTGTGTGCCATTTCAGGGCCACAATATAAGAAAGACATTACTCTGTTAGAGAGCATCTGAAGCAGCATTATGAAGATGGTGAAGGGCCTTGAAGGGAAGCTGTATGTGGGGCACTTGGTCTGTTCAGCCTGGAGAAGGCACTGGAGACCTCATTGCAGTCTGCAACTTCCGCGTGAGGGGAAGAGGAGAGGCAGGCACTGATCTCTTCTCTGTGGTGACCAGTGACAGGACCCAAGGGAATGGCCTAATGTTGTGGCAGAGGAGGTTTAGGCAGGATATTAGGAAAAGGTTCTTCACCCAGAGGGTGGCTGGAACAGTCTCCCCAGGGAAGAAGTCACAGCACAAAGCCTGACAGAGTTCGAGAAGTGTTTGGACAATGGTCTCAGGCACATGGTGGGATTCTTGGATTTGTGCTGTGCAGGGTCAGGACCTGGACTCAATGATCTATGTGGATCCCTTCCATCTCAGGATATTCTATGATTCTGGAAATGAAGAAAAAGAAAGATGAGTTCCCTGGACTGTTGGTGTCTGCAAGTCTTCCCCCAGGGTTACCTTCCCAGAACACACAATTTGATGTTTCTGTACTGAAAAACTGATGCAATAAATGTTTCTTTAGAAAATGTTATCCGCAAGTTATTTATAAAGCTGAAACTAAAGATGTTCAATCTTTGGTAATTTTTTCAATTTTTCGTTTCAGCAACTTGACTACGAATCAATTGAAGGTTTTATGTGGTAAAATGAGTACACTTTCTTCTGGCTTGAGGAGATTAAACGAGACTTAAATAAGCTCAGCACCTTGTAAATGTCTCTGCTTTCTAGTGCTGAAAAGAAACGTATATTGCAGGATGTTTGTAATGTTGAATTTTATCCTTAACTTTCAGATAGTATCCATTTCAGCCCTGTGCTGCTTTCAAAGGCAGTAATGTCCTCCTCATCCTCTTCAGCATTGGAGATGGAGATCTTCCAGTATATTGATGCACATCAAAGTGATTTTATCAAGGTAGGAGCTATTTATTTATTTATATTGCAGGGAAATGATGAGCACAGAGCTCATGCCCCAGAGGCTTGGGCCCCTCTACAGCCAGAGGAGTGTTTGTCACAAAGGTAATGAGCAGGGTTCCAAGTCTGGCATCAGGAGTGCAATATGCACTTCACGCAGCAAGGCTGCAAGAGGACAGACTGCTGGGGACCTCTGGGGTGAAGGAGGAATTTGCATGGACTTCCACAAAAGAGATGGTTGTGGGCATCCTTTGAGTGTGTTCAGAGAGAGGCTCCACTAAGCCAAAATGCACCTGTATGGGACACGCAAGCCAGATATGATGCTCACTCTCTGTCTTTGCTTCAGAACTGATTTTTGTAGGTTTGCTCTTAGCAAGGAGAGGAGTCTTTGTCCCATGCTGGTTTGTGCTTTCATTTTTGTCAGCCCTCTGTGAAAAGGCAGAAACATAATTAGTCCAGTCAGTATCAGTTACGCTTTTAATCTATGAGCACTTCTGAATCCTGATGAGGATCACCAAGGTAAGTTGTACATAATGCAATTTCTATAATGCAAACTAGTCAGCATCTAGTCTACCTCCGCTTCCACTGGATTTTACATCCAGGGTTGACAATGTGAATGCCTAAGTGTAAGCACTCTCCCTGTTTAGAAATTCAGGAATCCCAACCTGGGGAGACATCTAAGTGATTCCTCTCTATCCTGAAACCTTAGAGCATCTGTGGTAACGCTGTGATGATACAGAAAGGAAACCATCTTCCAATGTGAGATTTCTGATACAAGGGCCAAGGACAACAACATTCTGGATCACCTAACTGCACTTTTTTTCCTGTGCAGGATCTGAAGGAATGGGTGGCTGTGGAAAGCGATTCTGTTCAACCACATCTGAGGAAAGAAGTAATGAGGATGATGGCATTGGCAGCAGACAAACTTGCAGCACTGGGAGCCATTGTTAATTTAGTAAACTTGGGGTCACATCAGGTGCTTATCGGATTCTTGGACTTAAAACATCATATTTGCACATGGTCTATCTATTGCATTCAGTGTTATGTACATGTATGCTATGACACATGTATGCTATATTGAAAGCTAGATAAAAATTTATCCATAGTCCTATACCTACATGGTACCTGCTGAAATCGGGTCTGAGAACTGAGAGCATACTGGGAACCACACAGTCAATCCAAATGCAAATTGATGTTCTGTGCATAGGAGGGAGTTTGATGCTTTTAACTGGAGGAATGCAGTTTGCAAAAGTAAAAGGACTGAATTTTTCACTGGAGCTCGTTTTTACATTTTTGTTTGTAATGAAGCATGAGAACTAATGCATCATTTGTCACTGAACTCTCTTTTTGAGGGAGGTAGTTTTTACAAGGAAAATGTTGTCAGACAGAAAGAGTTAGCTACCTAGAGCATCATCTTTGGTTTTCAGACCTTTTGACAAATGATCCAAGCTATTTTCTTAATGACTGTTGGAAAGCAACAGGGAAGAATTAATCTCTGAGAAATCTTTGTCTCTAATTTACTTACCTTACTGTAGCTGTGGGCTCCTTTCTGCCCTGGGCTGTCACATTTCTACTCTAACAGGAATTCAAAAGTTCAACAATAGTGATTCCCTTTTCTTTTCTCTGAGGCTTCTGGTGAGGATTCTGATTCTTAGAACAAGGACCCTGCAGTTCAGCAACACTTTAATATTTTAGGTTGTGTCATTTGATAGTTGCAGAGAATGCAATTGGGCCGTGTGAAGCTCTGTTCTGCACAGAGCCACATTAGAGGATTAGCCTTAATCTGTTTTTAAGACAGTCTGACATAGCTGCTACCTTCTGCCAGACACATTTTTTTTAAAGGTTTCTGTATTTGAGGTTACAGGCCTCTTGCCCTCTCTCCATGGTGAAATCAAACCCCAAATTAATTTGTGTGGCTTTTGACTATTTCAGTGTCACAACAGACTCTACAGCACAAGGTTACCTCTGCCTTCTCCAGTGCTGAGAAGTGAGAGCTTAGTAAGCAGGGCATTTATGACAATAAAATGTTAGAAGAGCTCTACAAAGTCCAGCAGGAAATAAACAGTTGAGGACAAAGATCTTAATTTCTCTGAATAGGTTAGAACTGGATTCAGTCAGATTTGTGCATCTAATCAAATCAAAGTCAATTGAGTGTAGCAGCATTTTCAATACTGAGAATTCCAGATTTTTTTTGTACATTTGCAGGTTTTAGAAGGTTTAGTTTTCCTTAGATGCCTTTTTTTAACTTTTCTCCACAGTTGCCTGATGGCCAAGTCCTCCCACTGCCTTCTGTGATTCTTGGGGAGCTGGGGAAGGATCCACAAAACCCCACTGTATGTTTCTATGGTCATGTGGATGTGCAGCCTGCCAAGAAGGAAGATGGCTGGAACACTGACCCCTACACACTGACTGAAATCAATGGTGTGCATCTTTTCATGTGTTTTGTATCATTATTTGAATACATGACTGAGGTTCTAAGTGGGAGAAGGGTTCCTGTATATTTAACCAGAGTATGAGGACTTCTCCTGTGGAAATCTTTGGGACATGTCCAGCGGCTTTCAGCTTTGATGATTGTTCTGTGACTAGTGAGACCTATCAGTGACTGCCTAATATTTGGTGTAGAAAAGCAATGTGAGGTTAAAGATGCTTTTTAGAGTATTCAATAGAGAATCCATTCCTGTTTAAAAGTTCTTACAGGATTTTTACATCAACCATGATCCTCCCTCGCTTCTCCTGCTCTTGCTTCATGCCACTTTTGTACTTTCACCTGCCATGCTGGAGCTAAGGAGCGTTTGTGGTGGAAGAATATGAAGTCCCCTTAATGTAATTATCCTCCAGCACAGCTAGCTGACTAAAGGAACAAAAATGATGGATAGAGGGTCAGCAGATAAGTAAGACCTCAGAAATCCTGATTCCCAGGCTATAACCCTGAGTTGCTATTTCTCATTATCTGGGATCAATTCCCAACAGCCTTACTGGCATAATTCTTCTGCCTTATTCCTATGTATATCCAGTGGGGACTGCTACAGAAGTTTATAGACAGTGACAGATTTCAGTTTCATGTACAGTGATAACTGTACATGATGTACAGTTGAAAAAGAAATTACATACTTAGACCTGTGGCTTCATATTTCTGTGATGGCATTTATCTTTAGGGTTTTTGCTGCTTGTTACCTGGTCTGAATGATGTGTCCAGAAGCTGCATATTGTGCAAACCCTTCAGGCATATCTGGTATGAACAAACAATTCCTAAGAAGAAAAGTGAAGCTCAAAAACTGGCATGTAGCAGAAACCACAACATGATGTATATAAAAGGAAGGAAAGAGGAAAAAATGTGTACCAGTCCATTGGGAAGCACCTGAACACTCATCACCTTATTTAAAATGAGTCAGTGAAATCCTGACACTTTTGACACTTGACGCATCACTAAAGCTTCTGTGGAAATTGGAATTTGCCAATTATATTGAAGCAATGAGAGAAAATTCAAAGATTGCTTAAAAACGTTTCTCTTTTCTTTTTAAGGAAACCTCTATGGGCGTGGAGCAACAGACAATAAGGGACCTGTCCTAGCTTGGATAAATGCAGTGGAAACATTTAGAGCCTTGAAATTAGTAGGTATCAATGAGGACTTCTTTATTATTATTGTTAATTTTTAGTATTTACTATTATTCGTTGTTATTATTTATTATATCTCTGGAGGGATGTATTTATATTCCTGAGTTAGATGATACACCTCTGTCCCAACAGACTACATACACTTTGAAATATGAGCTTATTTCTAATGCAACACTTAGACCACTGCTCCCACTCTAGTAAGAATTTGTCTTTGAGCATTTCTGTTTTGAACAGTTTGTCTGCAATGTAAATACAGTCTTGCTGCCATTGCCCTGCAGAGGAGAACCCATGGGGAAGCATTCAATATGCATTACATACATTACACAGCTCTGATACGCTGTTCTCCTGAGAGCTTTTAAAATGGTAAAATAACAGGCATTACAGAATGCTCATGAAGACTCATCTCTGCTCTTACATTCTGCTGATCTTTGGTTTTGTCTGCCTACAAGATACCTTCAATTTACGTGTCTGGGTGAAGAGAGCAAGTATCTAAAAACGTTCATACACAATGTGCCGTTATGTCACAAACAGATCAGATTTATCAAAGCAAATATTTTGAATGGGTGCATTCACCACGTACAAATACAATCACTCAGAGTCTGACATATTTCTGACATCAAAGATTTGCCTAAGTTACTACAACAACCAACATAGTCATCTTCAGATAATTTAATAATTTTGGAGTAGCTTTATCCCCAAAGGAAAGCTAAGACAACATATATTCTAAGCTTGTAACTTGGTAATTATCATCCTTTAAGGTGAATTTGCATGACATATTCTGTTAGTGTGCTGAGAAACAGTTTTCTGTCTCTTTTATGACATTATGGCACAAAGTGAGCATTAAGTCTTGATTTTTTTAAAGTCCTCTTACAACCTTCTGGAAAACATGTTTTTCTTGCATCTATATTACTGAATTGACCTCAATGTCTCTTAAGTACTAGAAAACACACACATTATTTGCCTAAAGAGTAGTTTTTGTAAGTGGATATGGTTATGGGTCTGACATCTTTCTAATTTTTCCATTCACTTACAGCTACATTGACATTTTAACAAGCAAGGAAAAAGAAATTTTTGTCTTTTGAAGCCTTTCTCTAGAAGACAGCACAAACCATCAAACAATATTCATGAACAGTTTGTTTCTAAAATTTCTGTGGCCAGCTCATGAATCATCAGTCAACCCATCCATGACACAAGTTCATTTAATTTTACACATTTGTTCTTGCCTTTAATCTGAGCATTGAATCAGAAGAGTAAACATCTTAAAACCTCTAAATGAATTGTAACAAGAAACTAAGTTGAAATTTATGTCCTCTATGGGATGTGTCAGCATTTTCAACTCCTACTATTCCATAATAAAAGTTCTCCTAATTACTCTTGGAAATGATTCCTTATCAACCAGCACGCTTGCAAATTCATGAGTGCTAAAAAGACAATGATAGTAAAGTCACTGACAACATTTTTATCACCATGTAAGTCTGGTGATAGACAATGTTGGGAAAACCACAGCCAGTGGCTCCCACGTGGGCAATAAAAGTGGAAATATAAGAGGCAGGAAATATTCTGTGAAAATGCAATTGCTATTACACAATTAGAATTTCCAAAGCAATTGGAATATTGAATAGCACTGAGAGAAAGCCCATTTAATGAGATATTCCAGCAAGTTTTCTGAAAACACAAAGAAGAAAAAAAGACATCACTTATCCTGCTTTAAAAATGAAAAGTAGATAAAAACATGAGGAAAAGAACAAGTTTTTCTGGGAACCTATATGTATCCATCACTGGCTTTTCTACTGAAGCAAGCTATATATCCTACATACTTATCCTACATCTTTCTTTTCCTAGCACAATTTGTACAGCAAGTCAGTCTGCTCCTAATTTTAAAGCTTTTTTTAAAAGTTTTTAAAAATGCTTGTTTCTTACCCAGACTTTTCTAATTTTCATGTAGGCTATGCCAGTGAACTTCAAGTTCGTAATTGAAGGCATGGAAGAAGCAGGATCCTTGGGGCTAGAAAAGTTACTTGAAGAAGAAAACCAGAGCTTCTTCTCTGATGTTGATTATATTGTAATTTCGGACAACCTATGGCTCAGCAACAAGAAGCCTGCCCTTACCTACGGGAGTCGAGGAAATGCCTGCTTCTCTGTGGAGGTAAAGGACACAGGTTCATTTGAACTGAGCCTCTGACAGACAGCAATGATGTAGCTGTACTTACATCTGCATGCAGAGAAAGACTGAAGGAAAGCTTAGCATTTACAAGCAGAGCTTTCTTCTTCATCCCTTTTGGCTTCTGCACATTTCCCTCCTCATTTCAGTTCAATTAGCCTTATTTACTTCCATTAATTTCTCTTCAATCATTTCTTCCCTTGATCCCTTTCCTATCCCATTACTCTCCTGCCACTCTTCCAGTCTCTCCTCATCCTCCCCTCAGCACATCAACTCTGTTCTCATGCAGCACCATGCCTACACCTGCCTCTCCAGCCCTCCCCAAAATGACCTTTTCTGCTGCCCTGCCCTTTTGCAGCAGATACTGCTTAGTACAATGAATCAGCCTAAAGGGACTCAGTTTGGTTGGATATCTGGATTTAAAAGCCACACAAAATTTTTGTAGCCATTGGCAGGAGCAAATAAAAGTTCACTGTATCCAACATGCTATATTTAGCAGTCCATGGGAGCTACTGCGAAATAAAGAGCAGAAATTTCTCATCTGGAAATGCTTCCTGGTTGAAGCATAAAAGGAATTCAGAGAGAAGATTAAAGAACTTGAGAACTAAAGAAAAATCTGCATTAACCTTTGTGTCTGAAAAAGAATGATTTTTTTTTTTTTTTAACTGAAAGAGCCTTGGCAGCCTTGATTCAATTCTTCTAAGTCTTGGTTAAGAAAAATGATGCTATTAAAACATCAAAAATGATCTCTCCCTGCTAGTAGACAGTTAGCTGTAATGAGGTTTTGAGAAGAATAAACAAGTTCTTTGCAGGAAAATATTTTATGATAAACTCAAGTATGAAAATGTGTCTGGAAAAAGAACCCATTTAATAACTCAAATGCCTCTATTCTAAAGCCTTGTTATTCAAGAGACCTACAAATTTTTATTTGTTGCAATCTTGAATTAAGTTTGGACATATATTCTTAATATAAAACAAGATTAATTTTTCCCTTTTTTAAAGAAGATTTTGCATTAAATAAAAAGGGTAGACAACTTGAAGAATTTATTCTCCAATGTCAGAAACAGTAATAATATGCAAATGTTTAATGTATGATGTCTTTAATCTTACTGAAGCAAAAGAGGAAGTGGAGGAGGACCCTTCCTCTCAAATGTGTAAGTGCTACAGACAGCTTCCAGAGAGAATTCCTCTCTCTGGTGGTTGACAATGGAGCTCCATTTTCTCTTTGTCAAAGCAGATTATTCCTGACATGATATTTTCTATTTAATAATTAGAAAAAAAAAAATCTGTTCAGCTGTGGTCTTGTTTAAAAAAACTGGAGCCACCAGTCACTGTGGAAAACAGACACTCACAGAAGAATAAGGTAGCGAGTGTTTACACGTAACCAGTGGTTTTGGTGCAGGTTGAATGTGGCAGCAAGGACCTTCACTCTGGAACTTTTGGAGGCATCATTCACGAGCCACTGCTGGACCTGATAGCACTGCTGGGTAATAACACACGCCATTCCTCGGGAGCAGCTGGGGAGCGATGCCCATGATCAGCCTAATGAAGGTCAGGGCCACGTTTAATTGTTGTAAGGCAAGTCTAGTTGAAACAAGATTCCCAGGTTCCCAAACCTCAACACAGCCACGGTGGCAGCAGCCAAGGAAGGGAATGTCCCCAGTAATGCCAGGACTTCAGACAAGTTAAGCTGATGTCAGTTATGTGTCAATTAAGAACATTTAAGGACTACAGGCAACTTTAATACATACATACACAGCAAAACTTGACTTTTTAATGCTGATTTTTATCTCAGGAGGATGATATTTTCATGTCAGAAGCTGGGCCGACACATCACATATAACATACAAACAGCAGCTCAATGATTTTCTTAATAAATATGCAAATATATCAAGTTAGGTGTCACAGTTTGACAGATGCAAACAGTTGTTAGGCTTACTAATTTGGTAAAGAGCTAGGTAGAAGGGAAAAGGTGTTATGATTGCCAAGGGGAAGAAATAGGCTCCACTAGTACTGATATCTGTATCTTATTTTGTAGACAGCCTTGTGGATTCCACAGGTCATATTCAGATCCCTGGAATCTACGACAATGTTGCTGTCCTGACGGAGGAGGAAAGGAAATTATATGAATCGACTGAATTCGATCTAGAGGAACATAGAAATAATTGTGGTGTGAAAAAATTCCTCTATGGCACCAAGGTAACATAAAATCTGTATGAATACTTAGCAGAAAGAATTTAAATCACTTATTTGTAGCATTTATGTATGAAGCCAAACTGAAAGATATTTTCAGTCAATGGCAAGCTCAAAATAAAATAAAGGCACACCAAGAAGTAAAAGGTAAACAAAATCAGTCTGCTGAAAATGTAAGGCTCTGCATCTGGGGAAATTGATCTGAAATATGAATAATCAATGCAAAGGAATAATGCAAAACTAACAGTATAACTCCCCCTTCCTTGCCTACCCCTTCTGTCCCTCAAGCCTAATCAGCCAAGTAAAAGATGCATTAATGCCTACATTTAAGTTACATAGTAGGAAAGAAGTTGTATTCGGCTCTGAAAAAATGACAGGCAGCTTTAGGCAGATATGTTTTGGGTGGTTCTTATTTGTTTAATACAGATTTTGATGTCTGCCGAGCCTGCCATAAAAAGCATCCAAAGCTACAAGCCTCTCCTTACCAGCAATTAAAAATCATATCCTAAATAAAAAGGATAGGGGCCATCTTGGAAAGAGCTCTCTGCACAAGAGTGGCAGCTGAGAGAAAGGACTTGATTAATTATTTTATCACTAACATAATTATCCTGGTGTAAGTTCTACTCATGTGGATGCTTTTATTCCCATGAAAAAGCTTTCAAATTACCTAAAGCTAAACTGTAAGAATAAGTAATACAAAAGTATAATGTAACTACACTGTCTGAGTTTTGATGCTTTGCCCATATGAGGAGGAACTGATGTAAATTTTATGTGTAGATAAAGGTCTAGTCTCATAAAACTGAAGGAAAGCAGCACCCTGAGGTTCTGCATGAACACCAGTTTATAATTTATATATTTCTTCTATTTTCCTTAGAATAATAATCATAATAATTTTGTTTCCCCTCTGCATCTTCTCCAGAAAAACTTGGTTACTGAAAATTATCATCTTTCCTATTGTGCTACTTAGTGTTCATTAGTAGAGTTTCTTCACTGGTATCATCTGAGATGGATCTGGCTGAATGGTTTTTCCAGTGACAAGTTCTGGGATAAACAGGCAGTCAGATCAGAAGTTGTTCTGACCCTACTTTGCACTAGGAAGATTTACTTTCAAGATATTTTAAAACAATGCTCTATTTTTCTTATTTTTCATCAGAAACTCTTACCATCCAAATACTTCTATGACTGAAAGTAGTAGTATTTTTTAAAAATGAAAATACATATGCATGGGTTTAAATTAAAAATCAAACATCTTTAAAACACAGAAGTCTCCACACACAAATTTTAGGATGGAAAAAGCTTGTTTATATCAATTGTGAATGGCTCCAGTGTCATTCCTTATATTTTCAATTTTTTTTTAAAGGAAGAAATACTTCTACACCTTTGGCATTACCCCTCTCTCTCTATTCATGGGATTGAAGGAGCTTTCCATGAACCAGGCATTAAAACAGTCATTCCAGCAAAAGTAATTGGCAAATTCTCAATCCGTCAGGTCCCCCACATGGACCTTTTGGTTGTGAAACAACAGGTAAGAAACAAATCTTTTCTTTGGCCTCTGTTGTGTAAACTAATTCCCTCTTAGCACCTCACAAATCTAGACTTGTAGTAAATGGAATGTTTTTAGCACTTATTTGTTTCCAAGAGAAGTAGGAATGTGGATATATGCTTGAGTTGCAAGATGAAAGCTTTTTTGAAAAGTATTTTCCCTGCAGGTGGTGGAACACTTGGAGGGTGTCTTTTCCAAGAGGAACAGTCCAAACAAACTGAAAGTGTCCATGCCTTTGGGTGCGAAGCCCTGGCTTGCTGATGTTAATGATCTACAATATAAGGCAGCAAGAAAGGCAATAAAAACAGGTGTGTTCCTTTTTTTTTTTTTCCCAGTTCTTAATGTGTTTGCCAGTGTACAGAGGCATTGTGCTCAACAACAGGGCAAAAGAGATTTCCAAATTCATTGCTGCAGCCACTTACCCTTATAAATCTCATTGATTTTGATAGAACAACACATCAACATCTTCCATACCTTGCTAAATTTTAATATGTTTTATAGGTGTAGCCAAAAGGCCTCATTTAGTTATTTTTGTATTGATAAGAAACCAGAGGTTTATAGAGCAGAGCTGATGTGTGAAATTAACTGGCTACACACTCAAACCCATTTCTACTCAAAAGCTCTAAGTACCAGCTCTATGATTAAATATATGGTAGCAGAAAAAAGCACCTGGATTACACCTATTTATTAATACACGCTTCTAATGTATTTCAGTTTTTGGAGAAGATCCAGATTTCATTTGTGATGGCTCAACAGTTCCTGTTGCCAGAATGTTTCAGACTGTAACACAGAAAAGTGTGATGATGCTTCCGATTGGAGCAGCCGATGATGGAGAACATTCCCAGAATGAGAAAATAAGCAGGTTTCTTTTATTTGTCTGTCTCTGCTGTTGGAGAAGGAGGGGAACTGAAGTCTCTTGGTACCCATGAATGAACACGGCCAGACAGGAAGCTTTGCTGTGCATTGGGCAGTCCAAACCCACTGTCTCCAGCAAACTCGTTGCTGTGCTAAGCAGAAAGTAAAATTCCCAGTCTAACGCATACCATTATACACCTTTCACGGGGTGTCTACTCAGTCTTTGAATTCATCACCTTGGCCATTTTCACTTCACTAGCAATGAAATTTGCCTCTGGTCTGAAAGATGATGGTGCGGATAGGCAGTCTTCCGTCACAGCACCTATTTTGAAATGTGCCAGTCATAGATACTCATGGTTAGGTAAGGATTTTGGTGGTTTTCGGTATAAACTGCTATAAAGATGTATTTATAATCCAGGGACCAAAACTAGCATAATTATGCAAAAAATAGCTGAAACGTGCCACTGATTTTCATTGTTGGAGGCACCATGGTAAGCCACTATTCAGTGTGTTGTCTGAACATTTGTGCAGGTTCTGAGTCAGCTAATGCTGAACTCTGGAAACTGGAGAATCTTACAATAATTCTGAAATTACTTTTTGTCTCCCCTCATTAAAACCTCAACACTGCTGGCTACAGACAATAGCAATTTGGTGTTGTAAACTTGGAAAAGGTTTTCTGAAGTAAATCCAGAAAAGTACCAAATTGAAAGATGCCCAGCATTGCTGTGCACTGGGTAATTTTTGGGGGTTACCAATCTTGCAAATTCCTCTGAAGACTCATAAAACTTCACTGGACTATGTTTCTAATTTTAAGAGCAGAACAGCCTGACAGGACTTCATTGTCTTTCTTTCCTTCTTCACAGACACAACTATATTGAAGGAACCAAATTGTTTGCAGCTTTTTTCCTGGAGATATCAAAGCTACATCGGAACTTACATTAAACTTCCCACACAGAGACTATCAACTGACAGACCATATCAAGAAAATCAGCAAAGCACATTCTTAAACTTTCTAACTTATATAAAACATATAAATCACATATTCAGTGGCTGTGAACTGGTGGGGAAAAAAAAATGCTGTGCTATTTCTTGGCATACTACTAAATGGCATGCATCTCTGATATAGTCGATCACGTGATCTTATCCCTAATACTGTAAAATAGGGATAATTCATTCTTGCTGAATGGAACACGTTACATTTTAGTTTTAAACTTAAGGACAAAGGGAATTTTTATATCCATTTTACCAAAACGACTTTATTTCTGTTTTGTAGTATCACTTCACACTGCCTAGCTCACATTCCAGTTTCTGAATATGAGCAATACACACTGTAGTTTCCTCCCAACTATATACAAAAATTCACATATGTAATTCCTTGAAGAAGGATTCACTACCAAATGAATCTCTTTCCTGTCCTTCACAGGAGGTTTGAAATAGGAAATGCAATGAAATGATCTTGCTGAGTTCGATGTTTGATTGCCTATTAATATCTATTTCTGGGTATAATCACTGGGTATAATGAAGTGAGTAATAAATAAATATTTATTACTGCAACAATAAATAAACATTTTCCAGGTCTGGATTCTGCCTTCCCTCTCATCCAAATCTCCTCTTACTGTGCTGTAAGCAGTTTTAAGAATCACTAAATAATGTTCCCTTCATGTGACTTTCTTTCCATACAGTAGAAAGAAGTTTTTGAAAACATCTGTTCTGGCCAAAATCTGTCGTCAGAAGGGTGTTTTCCCACCCAATTAGCAACTGGTTGTGAATTACTTTTAAAGTATCAGTGTACATTAATAATTACATCAAAGGCAAATTACATATTTTGAAATAAAAACACATTAGTTGAGAGCCCTGTTTGCTGTTTAGGCAAATCATCCAGCACAAAGCTCACAATTCAAATCTAGATTTTTTTAACTTTAAAATGTGATTTTTACTCTAACATTATGAATTCACAGACAACCTAACCAAATGAACCAGTAGTGTTATCCCTACTGTTAAAAAAATTTACATTAAGTAAATTACAGAAAGTGCTTGGGATACTTCCTTTCTCTCCTGTTACCTCCCTGCAAAAATCTGCAAGAATAAAGATGCAGATGTGGAGTCTGGAAGGGAATACCCATACATTCTTAATAAACACTCATTTTCAGCCCTACGTGGGGCTGTGAGGCTCACAGTTCAGCTGTAAGAGCTGAGTAAGGATTCTGGCTCTGGCTGCTGGTGGAGCTCAAGGCGAAAAGGAGGACTCAGCTCAGTCTCTTACTTGTGTTGGCACTGCTGACTGCAGAACTGCAGTGTGACTTTTGGTGCCTGTGTCAAGAGAAAGGACTCCAGAACAAGGACCAAAAGCCCCAAAGACCAGAAGACTCTGGTTTGCATATCGTCAACTTGCAGAATAATCCTCCGTGATCTCTCAGTTGCTTTCACCTGTTGAAAGCATTTAGGAACCAGCACAGTAATGAATGTTGCAGGGGTGAGTACTCCAGTGTCCGCACAGGACTCAGGGCAGATTGGTCCATGCTTAAAAGCTATCACACCACAGAGGTGCATGAGGGAATTTTGCCAAAGTATTTCAAGACATATAATTGACATAAAACATTGAAATCTCTGGGTTTGCAGTGGTTTTACAAGTTACAGAATCAGACAGACTCAGAACATGCCAAGTTAGAAGAGATCCACAAGGATCATTGAGTCCAACTTTTAGTACTGTACAGAACCATCCTCAAATTAGCTTAAAACATAATCGAAAGAAACCCCTGCTCATAAATATGACCCTTCTGGCAGAAGAGTAGAAAATTTGCTAAGATGGAGATGGCAGATTTCTTCATGAAAGAGGGATGGAGACTGCATTTTAGGAATATGACTGCTCAGAAATACCACTATAATATATGCTGTCTGTGTGTTCTACAACATTACAAAGTTGGAATGGAAAATGGGCTTATGTATTTTTTACTGTTGCTCTTTGGAATGACAAATAAGAGAGAGTCAACAAAGAGCATAGTTTTATAAGCACAGACACTCTCAGAGCAGTGCACTGAAATAAGGTTCTGCTCTTGAAATAGCCACTTACTGTCAAGTTAAAACCATGTGAGTGAAACAGTGGGACCACTGAATTATGCAGACCATCTCCATGCCTCCTTCAGTCCCACAGGAGAGAAAGAGCATAAAACTTCAATTTCAGATTCTCTTGTCCATGAAAGAAAGCACTTGGAAAGCAACTCCTGCCCATAGGGGTACTGAGAGCTACTTTTTCCTTCTTAGATTGGGTACCTCCCTCCTTTTTTTTTTTTTTTTTTAAATATTGTGCAGCATCTCATGAGTCTTGCAAAAAAAAAAAAACCAAACCAAAAAAACCCAAAAAACCAGTGTGCATTTTTCTAAGGTCTGTAGTCTTACACAATGTTACAACATTTCCAGAAATTTTACTTCTTGGTTGCATTAATTTGTTGCCACAGTAAGTAAAAGATAACTATACAATACTAGTGTTAGAAATACCATTAAAATTTGCTTCTATTCATTAGCCTTATTCTAGTTGTGCCATATCCCATGTCAGAGCATATTAGATATTCTCAAATCCTGACCAACTAACTACAGAAATCATATTTACAATTTGTGTGTCTACATATGCGTGTATGTAGCTGTATATATATATGCACATTTGCAAGATCTAATCCAGTCATTGATTTAAAAAAATAAAAAATCTCGTCCGTTCTGATTCAGGCTTTTTCTTACTAAGGACTGAATAATGGGAAAACAACGTTGTGGGGATGTCCAACAGCAACATCTATATCTCTGAAGGCTTGATGCAGATATCAAGACTTGGATCATAGGATCGTAAAAGGGTTTAGGTTGGAAGAGACCCTAAAGATCACAGAATCATAGGATGGTTTGGGCTGGAAGAGACCTTTGAAAACCATCTAGTCAAAGCTCACTGCAATGAGCGGGATCAAGTAGATCAGGCTGCTTGGACCCTCATCCAAGCTGACCTTGAATGTGTCCAGGGATGGTGCATCCAACCACCCCTCTGGGCAACTTGTGGCAGTGTTTCACAGCCCCTGGAGCACATCTAATAGTAGTAGGTGCCTATACCTAGCTGGTCAAGTTCTGCCCGTCTCCCTGGAAGAGGAAGATTTGTCTCAAATCTTCCTTTTTCTTGTAGGCTGTACATCCATGTTGTAGGGAATCAAAACTCAAGAATGGGATCATATTTTCCACTGATTATTACTGCAAAAGAATAAATTAGAATATTTTAATTTCCATTTAAAACCAGTGGGTTTAAGTGTGAAAGTTGCTTTTTATATTAGATAAACACAGTTTTTAATCCTTAAGTAATGTTTCAAAAGAGAAGACTGAAAAGTGTGTCAGCTAAAATGGAGAATAAGATGCTGACCATAGGAGCTGAAGGCATAGAGAGATGAGCAGCCTCCTGAGACTGAGAACTGTTGCGGTGTGCCCAGTACAAACTGAGGGCCTCAAGTGTATCAAATGGTAGGAAGAAGGCAATGAGGTCACCTCTGAAGCCTCTGCCCCTGGGCTCACCTCATTCTCCTCCCCCTAGTTGCCAAGCAGGATGTTGTACCCGCCCCTTGTCAATCCAAGCCCCCTGTTCTGGAACGTTCACCCCGTTCTGTATCCCCATTGGTCAGTTTTGGATCCTCTACCCCATTGGTTGTTTTCCCCCAATCGGGCTTTGCTCCTCCCTCTTACCCTTCTCCCATTGGTTGTACCCCCTCAACCCTATAAGAGTCCCTGCTCTCCGTCTTTTGTCCCTGGACCCCTTCAAGGCAATAAACCTTGGAGCCCTGTACAGAAGACCGTTCTTGCCTCTTTGTCCTTCGTGCCTCCACTTTGCTTCTAGTCAGTGCTGTTGCTGCAGAGAGCTGCTGTCAGCGAGGGCACTCTCGTGTCCTCTGCCACCGTGGTTGCCTCTGCCTCACTGAGCTAGCCTGACCAGCCACACCGCTGCAACAGAGAACTGGTCAGGTCATCGTCTGCTTAGCCTGTGAAAGTGGAAATTAGGCTTACTCATATAGTTATGTTTTTCCTTTTCAGTCACATTACTCTCAAGAAGTTTGACTTTTGACTCCTGCTAGTTATTCCTTTCAGAATACTGCATTTGGCTTGTTTCACAGAATGTTACAAAATGCCTTGCTAGCTAAGGATGTTCATAGTCCGTGTTTGGACAGGGAAGATTGGGCAACTGTGCCATTACTGTGACACAGAGGCCCGTGCCACAGTGGCTGGTGCCACTGAGGACCCACAAGTTCCCTTGTTTCTGCTGGAACGTAACATGTGAAGTTAAATACTTACTGCCCCACGGTGAAGCCTAAGTGATTTTCAAGCTTATACCTTGTATCATAGAATATCTAGAATTGAAAGGGACACATCATGATCATTGAGTCCAACTCCATGTATGTTTGTATTTGGAGCTGCAGATGCATCATGCCCTTTAGGACGTGTGTCATTAAATATTTTGAACAAATATATGAATTGAAAATATATGAACAGTTCCTTGTTAATAGAATGCATACTTGTCTACTTTGCTGTACCACCAAATATTTCAGTGATCTTCTCACTTGCATTCTTCAGAACAGTGTGTGAAGAACACCTCCATGTTGCAGATAATTTCAACAAATATGTAGCAAAGGTTTTTTCTGCAATGCTGCTACATTAGATTACATAAAAGTCAACCAGGAAATTCGAAATGATCTGCTAACAATACAGGCATGGTGGTAGGCAATTTTGAAACCTCTTTTCATATTTTTTTTTCCAGCTATGAACTTGAACCAGTGTGAGTCTTCTTCCTGAAGTCACTTAGGAGTCATTTCGACATTTCCACTACTTTCTAAGGAGGTGAGTGACTGTCTGTTTTAATGGGAGGATCAGCAGTTCCTGCAAAACTTTTCAGATGGTTCTCACATGCAATGAGTTCTTAGGATGGAGGACAATGGAGACAGTCCCTAATTACTTTATCTGCTCTCACAGAGTTTTAAAAATTGCAAATACTATCTAAGTGTGCTTGTATTTTGTTATGCAATTTCACTCAGGTTCTTTGAGTGAAATGTGCCACATTCACTTAGTCTTCAAGGCAGGAAGAACAGCTGTGGTTTTTTGTGGATTTAAATAGGTGAGTGAAAGTGCAAACACACTTCCACAGATACGAAATTTGGATTCTTTGTGCTAAGAAACTTTACTCTTGGGAGGGGAAAAAACCCTAACAAAACATTGCTTAAGCTCCAAAGTCCACACTGCATAAGGTGTACCCTGACAGCACAGAAAAATGGCCACATTCCTTACTTGATGAGCATTTGAGAACTTCAGCGTGTAACCAGGAAATTCTTCCTTTAGACCTAACAGTATGAACACATTCTTATTTTGTAGATGTAGTTTTAACAGGACTAGGATGCGTGTGCCAGGTGGATAATATGTTGACTTAGTGAAGATGAAAAATAAGGATTAAAACCGTATTTTGTGTAGCGTACTCTTTTTGCACATTACTCTCTGATCTGATACCACATTAAATCTTAAGGTATTGATGCATAATGTACCAGACTTGATGTTTGTATTTGAGATATATGTCTATTTGAGAAACTTGCTTTGTGAGTTTGCAAGAGATTAATTATACAGTGGCAGAGGAGTAAATTCTGGCATTCTAATATATTTTTATTAGCATAACTACTTCAGAACACAGAACCACTTTTCAACACAACTTTGGAATTCTGTATATACCTAAGCCAGAACATTAAATGTAGGGATGTCAGTAAAGATTTAATAAATACAGCTTAGAATTAAAGAATAAAATTAATTACTTTTGGTACAGGTATGACTTTTTCTTAGATCAATAGTGATTTTGCCTTAGATCCTACTTGTCCCATACCAATGGCTCCCTCTTCAGGCTATTCTTAAATATGCCGCCTCTCTTCATTTTAGAACTATTTCAACTTTTTAAGACTCCAGCTCCCACGGTCACATCTTCTTCTCCAGTATGTTTCCTCTCATTAAATAACTGATGGATCAGGTAGGCTTACTTGGTGTTACTTGAGACCCAGACTTACAAATTCTTAAGGCATATAAAAGGAATTTGTAAACTGCATAGAAACGGAGCTTAACGGACATCAAAAGGTCGTTTTACCTCTTTCCCCCATGCTGAAGAATATCCAGAACCATCAGATTGTTCTTAATTACTCTTACAACTGCCAGTGGTTTCTGTAGACTCTTAAACTATTAAATCTAAACACGTATCTAAAATCCCAAATATATTTTTACTACAAATTTAGCAGTATTCTGTGTGGATTTCCTATTAAACATGGAACAATTAAATTCTGTACTATAACCCTTAGGTGCAGGACAAGGAGCTAGCCCTCTCTCACCAATGTCCTGTGTGGTACTTTACTGTTTTAAATTTTGTTCATTCATTTCAGATCTTTCCCAAGACACTGGTAAAGTCTTGGGTGCTCCACTTGGCTTCAATGAAGGGCTCAGGCCTCAGCAACTGCTTCGTTTTCAGCCCATTCTGACACTCTCTACTACCTACAGCAGAATTGGCACTGCTGTGCCATAAACGTAGCAGATTAGCCAGTGACTAACTGGCGGAATAGAACTGTAAATTGTCACTTCTAGCTGGTAAGCTCGTGCACGCTGTGTGACTGAGAAAAGTCAGTGAACTGCAAACGTATTCCCGAAGAGGTGTTCTCTTCTAGGGCCTCTGTGCCATGGCCTTGAAAAATGCTAAATTCTGTTTAACTAAGATACTCTGTCTGCTAAAAAATGCTGTGTAATCAGGACATAAATGGAAAACTTGCATTTTAAAAACCACAAGGAACAGTGAAAAAGCAACTGCATTTCTCCATAGGCGTCTGAAGACTCTTCACACGATGCTTCTTTGCTTTGGTATTACACTTATTCATGTCAGTTGGCTTAAAGGAAAGAACATTTAGGGTTTCACCATCACGGTTTCTTCACGAGTTTATAAAAGACGAAATACTTTACAAATTGCCTCCCTCTTGCCTTTTTAAACTGTTTATCTCTTAAAGTGCACTCCTTGAAAGTTATTTTTAAGTACAGCTCGGAGCGTCGGCACCCTTCGACTGATAATCATAGTGAACGGCTGTGGGCTGTAGGTCAAGGACTTGTTTCCCCCTCCTCCAGAACAGGTTTCCCAAGGACCAGATCCAAATCTCGCTGCAGTGCGATGCAGAGTCAGAACGTGAAGCACAGCTTTACGCACAGCCCTGCGCGGCCCAGGGTTACACTGCTGCAACCCAGAGCCGGGGCTGCCGTAGGGGCAGAGGCCACAGGCAGGCCGGGCTGCGCCACGCACCAAGGAACGGGCAGCTTCGGGAAGCCGCACAACCCCACCCGCTGGCTCCCGCCAGCGCCGCCTGCTCTCGTCCGGCAGGGGCACGAAGCTGCGGCCTCAACGGCACGCGCATCCCGGGTAAACCCTCGGGGCTCCGTACTTCCTTTCGGAACCGTCCCTTCCCGGGAGGATGCGGGGGGCAGCTGCAGCCGGCAGCCAGGGACGATGTCCGGGCAGGCCAAGATGGCGCCACAGCGCGCGCGCGCGGCGGCGGCCCTTGGGCGCGCGGCCC